>JACXGK010001403.1:0-70600 GCA_016801125.1 Novumbra hubbsi | reverse complement strand
CAAACAATAAACCACACCGGGTGTGGTGAAAACCTGACCTAAGTAGGCTCCCCAATCAGAGTCAACTGAATGCAGCTGCTCTGACTGGGGAGCCCACAATGGCATGGAGATGGCTAGAGGCCTCTCCATGTGCCATGCCCTGAATGGGAGCCCCAAAGCATAGAGATGGCTAGGGGCCCGCATCCAGGACATGACAACAGAAATAAGGCTGTGTCAGTGAGAGAACAGTTGACAGCCCACACAACCACTGGGCACACGTGCACATGTTTTGCACCTCTCACAACATAGGCTACAGGGTATCAAAGCAGTCACGAGCAAATCAAGTTTCAATTTAAGAATTTGCTGAATCAAAAGTAGGTTTGGCCATACAAGGAATTTGCAATGGCGTATTGGTGCATGACAGTAAACACAGTAAGTGATAAAATAACACAGTAAGTGAAAATTTAATTTACACAGTAAATAGAAAGTGTGCAAAACATTGATCATATAAGTTGCAAATAGTGCAATGTGCACAATTTCCAAGCATCTAGAAAATATTATAAAATGTTGTTGTGTGCTATGGTTGAGGCATAAACGTGCATGTCCTCTCTCTAAGGCTTGCAAGTCAGTTATTCTTTTGAAATGTGAATAAGCACACCATTGTGAAACATCTGCAGGTCTGGATTACTTCATTTTATTCTCCTATTATGAATACTTTTAATTGCTCTTTGAACCAGGGCTGTCATCCTCATGCTGTGTTATGAGGGATGGGACAATGGCCTTGTCAGTGTAAAAGACAAAGAGGTTGTTGACTGGTGTAGGGCGGATTAAACATTATGTTGAATAGGGAATTTGGTAAAGACAGCAATAGTGTCCGTCTACTGCAGACAAGTCATTTCCCACCCATGCAGGGGGCTGGGCTGCAGACTCAGCAGTCCTGTATTGAGACTATGATGACAGCTACGGATGCACACGGCCGCCTTCTCCACAAGGCCATTCCTCCTCATCAGCCTCTCAGAGGGAGAGTTCAGCTGAGTCAGCACCACACTGATAAGTGTCTCTGTGTGGCCTCTGTCCTCTGCTTTTCTCTGATATTCTTGACGGTAAAGACTTAGGGTCTATCGTGCAGAGATCTCGGAAATCCTTTCTCATGTATCTATGTTGTATCTCTCAGGAAAATTTAGGACATCTATGGCTTTAAGACTATATTTTACTGTAGACAATTCTATAACATTTCATGTATGTATTTCATAATCTCAAGGTTTGGTAAAAAATTGGGATTTCTGTGAATTTATGGAACTGTCAAAGTCAGTGTATAGGGGTAGAGTGTACAGAGCACTGGGGATCTTTTTGATATTAGCATGCACACGTGTTATAAATATAGATTATTTATTTAAATTTAATAATTGTGTTCCTCAAACTTCGCTTTCGTTAAAGTATCTTTAACGAACAGCTTTGCAGACTATTTTTATGCTGGTAAATTTGTAATTGTTGGTAATCTGAAGAGAGGTGTTGGTAATCTGAAGAGATTTTACCTGATGCTTCCTGAAGCACCACCCACAAGTTGGATTAATATGCAGTATGTGTTGCTGAAAAACCAAACATGATTCTGCATTTTTTGTAAGAAATATTAAACATCTTCAAAGCTACATCTAAGACTAAAACTGTAAAGTCCTGTATCTAAATGCAAGGTCCTTATTTGTGTTCAGTCGTTCTCCTCAAGGATTTAGCAATTCTCCAAAATGACATCCAAAGACTGGATAATAAGTGGGATAATAACTTATTATTGACGGATATTGCAGGCTTTAATTATTATTGATGGATATTGCCAGAATGATGAAGCCCGTTATACAAACTTTCCACAGAAGAAGACAAAATTGGTCCATAAAACATTAATTGGGAAGTCCAAAATACTATTGCTTGTATGAATGAAAAGTTGATGTGGTCCTTGATCTGATTTTCATGCACTAATGAGCCAATCAGAGACCATGCACAGCCTCATCTTCCAAAGCAGCTGCTAGAGCTTATTTTTCCAGCCGTGCTGAGGCCTTCACTGAGCTTACCCGGGCCAGGACTTAAGCCTTTCAATGAGCCAGGTATCTCCCAGGGAGGAATAGCTGGAAAGACACCTCCATTTTTAAACAAGTCTAATTGGAGGACTGGAGTGGTAGAGCAATTTCACCCATTTGAGGGCAGTGATGTGGGGCCAATAACGACTGGGCTTGTCACACACTGACGACTTTTGCTAAATCATTTTCTGACTAACAGGATTTATTAATGCTGCGTCACTCTGACAGAGCTTGTTCTTTCCTTTATTCCCAGTAGTGTGGCTGCTTGGATAAGGGAAGTTAAATCTTAACAGTTATTGACAGGGTAAAATCAAAGGCCCTTGTCGAAGCTCTGCTAAACAGCTGTAGATGAAAGGAACCTGAGGTAAGCATATCAATGCTATTCAAGTCAAGTGTTAAACAGAAATACAATACATGGAGAAATGAGCAGATATCGATAAGCTTAAGACTGATCTTTTCTAAGTTAATAAAATCACAGTTGGAATAGAGGCAAATATGAGTACTTTATAGCAGGTCAGAGAAATATAAAAGTAAAGGCTGCTTTACACCTACCCAACAATTACACCCATAACCAACTCATTGTAAAGCCCACAAAACATGGCCCAACTAGCAAGAAAGGGCAGGAGTGGTGGGTAGAGAATTTAAAACATATTTGAAATAGAGCTTTGATCTGAAAAGACAAGGCTCGATTGCACACAATGCATTATTTTAGCCCTCACTGAAGGTGATTGTTTGAAACATAGACTTACAGAAGCCCGACCAAGAAACTTTGAATAATTTACAATGCTCAAAAAATGAAGGGAACACTTAAATTACACATCGGGCCTTGATGAGCTAGATATATTAAAGATCAAAATCTTTACTTTACATTGTGTAATAGTTGAGAACAAAATGACCCAACAACGGTCAATGGAAACCAAAATCACCAACCAGTTGATTGTTGGATTCAAACTCTCACCAAGTGTAAGTCCCACTAGAGGATGTCGGGCTCTCATGCCACTCTCATGGAGTCTGTTTCTGAAAGTCTGGCCAGAAACATGTACACACCGGTAGCACCCTGGAGGGCATTTTGTAGGGCTCTGGCAAAGATCCTCCAGTTTATCCTCGCACGAAGGAGCAAACACTGGCCCTGTCCAGCTCTCCTCGTGTAACTGTCAAATATTCTCTTAAACTGTACAGGAAGACTCCGCAAACCATCGCGCAGTTGCATGTACACAACTTTCAAAAAATGAAAAGGAACATTTTTTGTGAGCAACAGAAGGGTTCAATTTAAGAGATAATGGCAAAGAAAACACTACAAAAGGCTAAACTAGAGAATAATTAGTCAGCAAGGAGAGAGCAATTGTCTGTGGCCACCACCTGCAAAACCATTCCCATTAAGCAAAGAACATTCACACAAAATAATCAGTTCTTCCCTCTTCCAAAAACATATACACATGAAACCTGACATAGCTACACATGCTCTCAGTAGGATAGGCATAGCAAAAAACACCTACAAATTATATAGGTTACACTTGCATTTTTACAGCAGCGCAATGTTACAGAAAACCACATAAAAATAAATCAAATCTAAAATTGATATCCTTCCTCACAAACTCTGTAAATGTGTGTTTTGAAATGGAGTATTTCATCTCACTAAATTAATTTGTCATTTAGAGAACAGTAATTAATGTTTTCCCTTAACATGCACAATGATGAAATAATTACATTAATACAAAAAAAGATGTAGCAAACCAAAACTAAAGTCACTGTTACAACGTTACATTGGATAAACAAATAAAGACTGACAAGATATATGGGTGTGCGTGATACTGCCTTGATGCCCAAATCAGAAAGGGTTGTAAGTAGGATGCGATGTGTACAGTGTGCTTGGCAGCAATTCCCGTGGATGGGGTCATTTTGAGTTTGCAGAGACATAAGAAGAGAGTTGGGTGGAGACAACATGCTCCAGCGTCTTGCAAAGAAAAGGAGGAATAATGTCCTGTGGTTTCTGACATCAGATGGGTGAAATGTTTTTATTTTTTTACTGTGACACTGCCAGTGCTCAGCGAAAAGTTGATGAAGGAGGTTAGGAATGGGAGAAGGTCTTCTAAGATGGTCTTGAGATGGGAGGAGGGGGTAGGAGGGCTTGATGTTGGGTGGCCAGCCATCACTAGCTGCAGGATATCATCTGATAAAAGCGAGGGGAAAGTGTTATTAATGTATGGTCAAGTGGGCGACCAGAATGGGCTGAATGAATCAGATACTGCTATCCAACATGGTCTAAGCAGAAAACCAACAGCGATTTCGTATGATATGTTACATTCTGTCAGCTACATTACAATGTACTGCTAACATTTTTGTGATGGTAACATGGTACATTATATATTTTTTATTTTATTAAAGAAAACGTTTAACAAATCAAATTACATTCATACCTTAGATTCTTCAAAGTAGCAAAATGTTGCCTTGACGACAACATTTTCATTCTCGCAATGAACTTCATGAGTTAGACAGCTGACTGTTTTCCAAAACTCTTGAAAGAACAATCATACAGCTGAGTATATGTTGGCTGCTTTTCGGGGGTTTATTTGGATGATTGCTGAGGTTAGGTCATCTGAAGCTGCACCATCCCCCTTCCCGGTGAAATGGTAGAGCCTGGAGTGAGGAGTGCGGTTTGATGAGTAAAAAGAACACGTTTGTAGAAAATAGTTGAATTACCTCCTTGCCAACAAGCCATTTATAGTCATTCCAAAAAACGCCTTCACTCTCACATGAATGTCAAAAAGTGAATCTTTAACTTAAACCAAATTTGTGGGGCCACAAACACTAAAGGGGGTTCGGCATAGAGACAGGAATGGTCACTAGGAAAATATCTATCTGAAAAAAAAGTCATAATATTACCCTAGACTCAGACTTTCCACCCCATAGGTAATCTAACTAATATAGTTTAAAAGTCCTGAAATATAGTGTGATATTGGTAATCTGTTTTTGTAATACAATGCACTCTCAGACAGATGGTAAATATGCTTTGTCGTGTTAGAATGTCAGTGAACATATGGCAGACGACAATACTACCAACCCACAAAATATACACAGCGCCTTGTAAAGATCTTTCAAGCAGATGTTTTGCTCAACTGTACCAGAAAGCACCCCCAATGCACATTAACATAAGTTACCAGGCCCTTTGACTCCAGCTGCCATCTTGAATTAGTGACAGGCTAATGTCTAAGGACTTCTTGTTTCCTTGTCATCTCCAATGGAGACAGAGGAAGTAGATATCGCCCACAGCTTGTGCACAAATTTCACATCCAGTCTGCCTCATTCCACCCAATCTTAATAGTACCCTATGTGATAGCCAGACTCGATTGGCCGGTTATGCTGACAAAGAATACGTTCTGAATTAGGGTTAATTTGTGGCTGTGAAACTGGCCCTGTATGAAGTAAGACAGTTCATAAGCTTTTTAACAGCTTTATGGGAAAAGATAAGATTGACCAAATCTGTGGAACAATTGTCTAGTGTAGCTGGAGACACATTATCAGCAACCATCACTTCTGTTTTCCAATGGCACGTTATATTTGGAAAGCTCATTGATCAATTATGTTAGCACCACTATGTTGTACTATTGTACCATATAAAGAAGCACAAAACAAACTGACTAAAATAAAAAGAGGAGTAGGAGGCCCCGGTGGACAACTGAGCAAGAGGACAGATACATTAAATTGTCTTGTTTGAGAAACAGACACCTCACTGGTCCTCAACGTGCAGCTTCATTAAGTAGCACCTGCAAAAAATCTTAGCCTCATCAGTGAAGAGGTGACATTCCAGGTTAAAGTGGGGTGTCAATACACGTATAAGAGAAACTATTGCTGCCCATCATAAATAGTGCCAAAAAAGCTAAATGCCTGACAATACTCAAATCTATTAATAAGGGCAATTGTTAATCAACTGGAGCTGTTATGAAAGTAAACAATTGTATGTAGGCCCCGTGCACGGTGGGGAGGAGGATTGAGATAGACACTGAACACATGTCAGATGTTGGGTAAGCATTAGAAAGCCTGGTTTAGTCAACAGTGAAACGTCTGTGTATTTATTTTGAGCATGTTTGCCTTTGTGCATGCAAGCTTGCCCATAGATGCGTCAATGTGCACAAGGCATGTGCACAGGCCTGTCTGCATGTGAGGGAGGAGAAAGAGGACTCTGCTTTAGTTGATACAATTGTGCATGTTTGTAATTTCCACGCAGAACTGTTGAAGTCATAACAAGCAATGGATCCATTTGAGGTTTCCCTTTGGCTCCCAAAGGTGTTCCATTCAATTTACGCATGGGAGTTGGGGGCCAGACATTTCAATTAAGATTTTCGAAAGACAGCCAGAAAGCAATATTGAGACCTAAATATACTACAACCCTTTTCCCAAATACGTTAAGAGGCTGTGTAAAATGCCAGTAAAAACAGAATGTAATGATATGTAAATTATTTACCTGTATATTTAATTGAAAATATGATGAAGAGAACATATCAAATTCTGAAACTGAAAGTGTTTATTGTTTATCCTAATAAATACTTTCACAAATGTTCTAATATTCTGTTGATATAGACTTGCTGGTATCACTTATTATTGTTTTAAGTTCACCTTCATTGTTCTAAATATACTGACATTTTTTGATTTTAATTTTGGACAGTGTGGATTCGCGTGACAGCACCTGTAGCCTCCACCTGCACTTCATCAAGCTCATCCACCAGGTTATGCACACAAAACACATGCGGTGTCGGTTGAGGTGGTAGGCTTGCGATCATCCATGGTACAAACTATAAAGTGAAGATCCTTTCCGCACCATTTAGTACATAATCCTTCATTTCTGCATTGACAGGGCCACAACCTATTAAAATAATTGTACTCTGCCGCCCTCCCAAGCCTTCTAATTTGTTCAACTCCTAATTCACAGAGGTCCTCACAATTGTCTGCTCGATGTAATCATCCACACTCATGTTAGGTGATTTTATCATCTATGTTGATCCCAGAAATTGAGCTTTTGCTGCAATGTTTCTGACTCTCTTTGACTGTTTTAACATCATACAAACGTGTTCAATTTCTTACACACAACAAAGTCCATATTCAAGTGGTTTTGCTCCTTCCAACCTGCTTGGCCTGGATTTAGCCATCTCTGACCATCTAGCTGTCACGTGTAATGTAACCACCCCACTCTCAAAGCTCTGGCCTTAACATACCATCACATGCAGGAACATTAACTCAGTCACTGCATCAGGAGCATCTTAGGAAACATGTTTTCTAACAAACAAAAGCCCTGATCCTCTCATATCCTGAACTGAAGAAATGGTATTTCATTATAAAACACTCCTCTTCTGTCTGGAAATTGTTGCACATCTGAAAACCATCTCAGTTTCCTACTGTCTGTCTGGTCCCTGGTTTATGAAGGGAGATTTCAACTTGTATCTCTTTGACTGTAATCCTTGGTCCTTTTCCTACCATTAACATTATGCTTCTGGTCAATATGGGACCCAGAAGAAAACTTCCATCGACCTAGAACTTCATAATAATATTAGCAACTGTTGTCACAGGAACATCAAGCTTCTTGGAAATGGTCTTGTAACCTTTACCTTCACCATGCTTGTCTATTATTTTATTTCTGATTTCCTCAGACAATTCTCTCCTTTGCTTTCTCTGGTCTATTTTCAGAGTTTTGCACACAATGATGCCAAACTGCAGAATGACTACTTTTCTCCATTTATTTAAGACATGTGTAAAACTAATTAAAGAAACAAATTTGTTTAAAATATCCCTATAATCCAATTATTTATTATCTTTTAAGAGGTACTAACAAATGTTATCAGGACATTTTAGAAACTCATTGTAGAATAAGAAATAGTTCTTTTTTTCACAGCTCCCTTGCTGTATTCTGTGACATACCAAAGTAACAGTAGCTTTACATTTCACCACTATAGGAGAAATTAAGCATTAATCAAATTACTCTCCAGACCACATTTCTGTACAGTTTCTATCATTCAGACAAAATAAAACAGAAAATAAAGAATGTTAGTTTTGTCATTTATTGGAGAATGTGTACAGAAATGTACATTGAATGTCTTGGCATTAGTTTCTACTCCCCTGGGGTAACTCATTGCCATTGCATGCTCGTGTATAAGATAATACCAACAATAACATCACTGTAATATTAATAATAACAATCCCCACAGACAATGCGCAAGGTACGCAGTACTGATCCCCCACAAAACAAACACAGAACCAAACAGGTGGAGTTAAGAATGGTCAGTGGATTTTACCTGTGCACTGGTGCGACCATCAGCATATCAGACTGAGCAACCTGATTGTTCAATAGACAGGTTTCTGGCTCTCACAGACCTGTAACTTCTCCTTTAAGAGGCTCCTCTGTCCTTCACTCGTTCCTGTATTGATGGCACCTGTTTGAACTTGTTATCAGTATAAAAGACACCTGTCCACAACCTCAAACAGTCACACTCCGAACTCCACTATGGCCAAGACCAAAGAGCTGTCAAAGGACACCAGAAACAAAATTGAAGACCTGCACCAGGCTGGGAAGACTGAATCTGCAATAGGTAAGCAGCTTGGTGTGAAGAAATCAACTGTGGGAGCAGTTGAATTCTTACTGTTTGGTATGTGATCAAATACTTATACAATAAAAGGCAAATGAATTACTCAAATCATACAATGATTTTCTGGATTTGTTTTAGATTCCGTCTCTCACTGTTGAAGTGTACCTATGATAAAAAATTACAGACCTCTACTTGCTTTGTAAGTAGGAGGAAAACCTGCAAAATCGGCAGTGTATCAAATATTTGTTCTCCCGGCTGTACTTTCAGTTTTTAATGAAAGTATATAGGTTTTACTTAGGTGTTGTTCTACAACATGTTCAACGTAAGATGATGTTCTACGAATAAATAATATTCGCTAACCACTCTTTGTAAATGTTACAATTCACGTATTCCAACGTAACGTTTTATAAAACAAGTTCCCATCATACACTATGTTAAAATGTGTATCCTAGCCACACTAATTGTAATGACAATTCATTTGGTTTTGTTTGATTTAGTTTTAATTCCGAGTAGTCAAAATATTAATGTATTAAAATAATTCAGAGTTAAATATTAAACTAGTAAGACATTAATGAGTTACCCTGGCCTATCAAACAAAAAGCCTTGCCTTAGTTGCATAAATATGTATCAATGAACAGAATACTTTTTTGCTATTTCTATGCCTGGCTACATTTTAAAAAAGAGGCTGTTTATAAAAAGTGTATTGTGTGTTGTGCATACAGTCTTGTGTTAGTACATCTAAGGTGGGCTGTTTTCGTTAACCCCGTCTAGTGCCATAAACAGGTCACCTCTCTGGGGAGGTGATTATCCTCTAGCCTGGTTAATGGTCCTTACTGACAGCACTTAATGAAAATAAATGGAGGGCTGAAAGACTTCCCACACACGCAAACACACACACATTCAGAACCGATAAGCTCTGTTTCCAGTGTTTTTAAGAACACAGTTTCTTTAGACCAACTTTAAATCCAAACATAATCAGAGCTAAGAAAGTATGGATGCAACTGGATACTACAATTTCTTATCACATGGGAAATGCTAAATCAATGTTAGCAGGACACGTTCAACAGTACCTTTGACATCTGCCCAAAGAAATTCACACAATAACTAAATACACAAATTTGTCAGAAAAGCTTCAGCATAAGGTACCCCTACTAATTCTGTAGCTTACTGGCAGTATGATGTCTCCAACTTCATACCTGACGTCAAACTAACTTTCGGCGGTTCAGAGCCATTAAATCAGGTTTCACCCAAGCAACTCGTTATCTCCATTACAGCCAATGCATCTGACTTAAAGAAATCCATAATGTAATTTGTG
Source organism: Novumbra hubbsi (assembly GCA_016801125.1). NCBI lineage: Eukaryota > Metazoa > Chordata > Actinopteri > Esociformes > Umbridae > Novumbra > Novumbra hubbsi. The sequence goes on along the minus strand of JACXGK010001403.1, from coordinate 60,662 downwards.
GAGAGTTCCAGCAAAAAGTTACTCTGTTGTTGAATTACTATAGTTAATTTATTGACCTCTTTTATACGTTGCTTTTCTTAGAATCTATGAAACATAATGAGATTTTCTCTGTAGATAGATATCAATATATTGACTTTGTATGTGTCTGTTCATAGAACATCAAAAAGTCCAGGATTCCCAGCAATCATAGATAATCGGGGGGATCGAATCATGACATACTCATATTCAAAGTGGAAGGGCAACCCAGCAGCAGGATCGATATCTACTCCTTCGTGTGAAAAGGAACAGGAAGTCCACTGCCATAGCCCTACAAAATGATGTTAAGTGTGCTACTAGTATGCATGTTTCTGACCAAACTGTCAGAAACAGACTCCATAAAGATGGCATGAGGACCCAATGTCCTCTAGTGGGACCTGTGCTCAGAGCCCAGCATCATGCAGCACAATTGGCATTCGTTAGAGAACCCCAGATTTGGCAGGTCCGCTATTGGGGCCCCGTTCTCTTTAAAGATTAGAGAAGGTTCACACTAAGCACGTGACAGACGTGAAAGAGTCTGGAGAAGCTGAGGTGAATGTTATGTTGCCTGCAACATCATCCAGCATGGGTCAATGATAGATTTGGGATGCATATCATTGAAGGGTCACACAGACCTCCACATGCTGTCACGCCTCTTGTCTCCACCCCCCCCCCCACCAGGTGTTGTCTATTTCCCATTACCGTCTGTGTATTTAGTCCCTGTGTCTCTAGCTGGCAGTGCCAGATCGTCTTGTCTAGTACAACGAATCCAGCGTTTCATAGTCCTTGTTTCCGAGCCCCTGCCCAGTACCTTGCTTGTCTCTAGAGTTCCCGTTACAGACCTTCGCCTGCCCACCGACCACGTCTCTGCCCATCGTCTGACACACACCCACCAGCACTGTTGCCGACCCACGCCTGTATATGACCACGAACATTCTGTGTGCTAACGCATCGCACTTACCTGATCGCTGTCCGCCTTTGGGTCCTTCCGTCATAATCCTGATAGTACGATCTGGCCATGACGGACCCAGCGGATTTGGATCGCCTCCAACAGGCAGTAGCCCACCGAGGAGCTGCCGTGGGTCGACACGAGGAGATCCTGCGTTCCATGGTTGAGGAACTACGTGACCAGCGGGAGACGCAGAGGCTGGCTACCGAGTCCATCGCTCGTCATTTGGAGATAACCCAGTCACTACCGGTCCAGGATGCCCTCCAACAGCCGCTCCTTCCGTCTTCCTCCGGTGGTCCTTCGTCTCCGACAGTCATCACTCGGTGACACCCGGACCAGTCGTTCCTTCTTACTCCAATGTTCACTGGTTTTCGACCTACAACCATCGTCGTTCCCTACTGAACGCGCGAAGGTCGCTTACCTGATTACCCTGATGTCAGGTCGTGCCCTGGAATGGGCAAGGGTGGAGCTCTTTTTGCCTGGGTCATTGTCTGACGTCTGCCGCTCACATTGTTCCTGATAAGGCAGCGTCGTCGCCTGCTGACGTTGACATCTCTGCCGTACCTGCTCAGTACTGGGACTTGAAGGAGGTGTTCAACAAGAGCCGTGCTGCCTCCTTGCCTCCCCATCGTCCCTATGACTGTGCCATTGAGCTCCGTCCTGGCACAGCACCCCCCGTGGGCGTCTTTACTCCCTGTCGAGTCCTGAGACCAAAGCAATGGAGGAGTATGTGGAGTCATCCCTCAGGGATGGGATCATCCACCCATCCTCCTCCCCGGCAGGCGCTGGGTTTTTCTTTGTGGCGAAGAAGGACAAGACATTGCGTCCCTGCATCGATTACAGGGGATTGAATGACATCACGGTGAAGAACCGCTATCCTCTCCCTCTCCTTTCCTCTGCGTTTGAGCTGCTCCAGGGAGCCGTCGTGTTCACCAAGCTGGACCTTAGCAATGCCTATCATCTGGTTCGGATACGGGAAGGGGACGAATGGAAGACGGCCTTCAACACTGCCAGCGGTCACTATGAATATTTGGTGATCCCTTTCGGGTTGACCAATGCACCTGCCGTCTTTCAGGGGTTGGTTAATGACGTTCTCCGGAACATACTGAACCGGTTTGTTTTCGTCTACCTGGATGACATCCTTATCTTTTCCCGCAATGCTCAGGAACACACGGCACACGTACGGCAGGTTCTTCACCGGCTTCTCGAAAACCGGCTGTATATCAAGGCAGAGAAGTGCGAGTTCCACCGCACAACCGTTCCGTTCTTGGGGTTCATGGTGGCTGCCGGCAGTATCCAGATGGACCCGGGCAAGGTCAGCGCTGTCACGGAGTGGCCGCAGCCTGCATCTAGACTGGAGCTCCAGCGCTTCCTGGGGTTTGCCAACTTCTATCGGAAATTCATCCGGAATTACAGCATGTTGGCAGCCCCTCTCTCGGCTCTTACCTCTACTAAGGTGTCCTTTGTGTGGTCTTTGTCGGCGGCCCAGGCCTTCGCCGACCTGAAGAAGCGGTTCACCTCTGCCCCTATCCTGGTCCATCCTGACCCGGCCCGTTAGTTTGTGGTGGAGGTGGATGCCTCTGACAGCGGGGTGGGGGCAGTGTTGTCTCAGCGGTCGGAGAAGGACCAGAAGCTGCATCCCTGCACCTTCCTCTCCCGTCGGCTCAGTCCGGCCGAGCGGAACTATGACGTCGGCAACAGGGAGTTGTTGGCGGTCAAGTCTGCGCTTGTGGAATGGAGGCACTGGTTGGAGGGGTCGGAGGTCCCGTTCCTGGTGTGGACCGACCATAAGAACTTGGAGTACCTGCGTTCGGCGAAGCGCCTCAATGCCCGGCAGGCTAGATGGGCCTTGCTCTTTACCCGTTTCAATTTCACGCTGTCCTACCGCCCTGGCTCCCGGAACACCAAGCCCGATACCCTATCTCGCTTTGTCCGGGTCGGCGGCTGTACCCCGTGACCCTGAGCCCATTCTCCCTGCCGCTTGTTTTGCCACATCCCTGGTTTGGGGTGTCGTGGAGGCGGTCCGTCGTGCTCAACTGACACACCCTGACCCTGGGGGAGGACCGCAGGGCTGTCTGTTTGTGCCTGATCCGACCCGGTCCCAGGTTCTTGAGTGGGGTCATTCATCGAAGCTGGCATGCCATCCCGGTGCTCGTCGTACCATGGCCTTCATTCGTCAACGGTTCTGGTGGCCCTCCATGGGAGTGGACGTTCCGGCATACGTCTCGGCATGTGTAGTTTGTGCACGCAGCAAGACATCCCGCCAGGCCCCATCAGGCCTTCTGCAGCCACTTCCTGTCCCCAGGCGGCCGTGGTCGCACATCTCCCTGGACTTTGTTACGGGTCTTCCGCCGTCCGACGGTCACACCGTCATTCTGACTGTCGTCGATCGGTTTTCCAAGGCTGCCCACTTCATTCCTCTGCCAAAGTTGCCCTCTGCCAAGGAGACTGCCCGGCTGATGGTGCAGCATGTGTTCCGGCTCCACGGCCTCCCTACGGACGTGGTCTCGGATCGATGTCCCCAGTTTGCGTCGCAGTTCTGGAAGGCCTTCTGCACCCTCATTGGGTCGTCCGTGAGCCTTTCCTCTGGTTTTCATCCCCAATCCAACGGCCAGTCGGAGCGGGCTAACCAGGATATGGATACAGTCCTGCGTTGCCTGGTTTCGGACAACCCCACCACCTGGAGCCAGCACCTGGTTTGGCTGGAGTACTCCCAAAACACCCTGCCATCCTCCTCGACGGGTCTCTCCCCCTTTGAGTGTGCCCTTGGCTACCAGCCTCCGTTGTTTCCAGGTAGGAGGAGGAGGTCGGCGTCCCGTCTGCCCAGGTGTTTGTTCGGCGTTGCCGCCGGACGTGGAGACGAGCTAGGGCGGCACTCCTGCAAGCCAACGCCCGCTCACAGCGACAGGCTGATCGCCGGAGGACCCCGGCCCCCAGTTACCGTATCGGACAAAGGGTTTGGCTATCCACTCGGGACCTGCCCCTCCGGGTTGAGAACAACAAGCTGGCCCCCCGTTTCATCGGACCATTCCAGATCACCCGGGTCTTCAGCCGCTCTGTGGTCCAGTTGTTGTTACCCCGCACCCTCAGAATTCACCCCTCCTTTCATGTTTCCCGTGTCAAGCCTGTGTCTCATTGTGCTCTGTCTCCTTTGTCTAGGCCCGTCCCTCCTCCTCGGCTCATCGATGGGCATCCGGCGTTTACCGTGCGGCGTCTCCTGCGGGTCCAGTATCTGGTTGACTGGGAGGGCTACGGCCCTGAGGAACGGTCAGCCGGGTATGCGCCCAGGTCGGCCGCCAGGTGGCGTCCGTGGGGGGGGGTACTGTCACGCCCTAATGCGTTTCACCTGTTCTCTTGTCTCCACCCCCCCCCCCACCAGGTGTTGTCTATTTCCCATTACCGTCTGTGTATTTAGTCCCTGTGTCCCTAGCTGGCAGTGCCAGATCGTCTTGTCTAGTACAACTAATCCAGCGTTTCATAGTCCTTGTTTCCGAGCCCCTGCCCAGTACCTTGCTTGTCTCTAGAGTTCCCGTTACCGACCTTCGCCGGCCCACCAACCACGTCTCTGCCCATCGTCTGACACACACCCACCAGCACTGTTGCCGACCCACGCCTGTATATGACCACAAACATTCTGTGTGCTAACGCATCGCACTTACCTGATCGCTGTCCGCCTTTGGGTCCTTCCGTCATAATCCTGATACATGCTAGCTAACTGTACCTTGACTGGTCAGACCCATCATTACGCTGGTGCAGGACAATGCCCGGCCTCATGTGGTCAGTGTGTGTAGGCAGTTCCATGATGACATAGGCATTGATTCCATTGACAGGCCTTCATGTTACCCAGACCTGAATCCTAATTGAGAACCTCTGGGATGTTTTGTTAGCTCCACAGATTGTCCAGAAGCTCACTGATCCTGGTCCAGGTCTGGGAGGAGATCCTTCAGGAGACCATCCACCGTCTCAACAGGAGCATTTCCAGATCTTGTCAGGAGTGTTTTCAGACACGTGGGGGCCATACACACTACTGAGTCACATTATAATGAAATGTATCACGGCAAGTTGAAACAACCTGTGATTTCAATTGTTTAATTTGGTTTTTTGATTTGAGTCTTAATCCAGCCCTCAATCGTTTGGGTAATTTTGCAATGAGCCTCTATACTGAACATTGATTTATATCAAGAGTTGATAGTGAGGGGGATGCTGGTCCCCTTGCCCAGGTGTTTGTTGTTTTCCAGTTTTGCTTGATCGCGTCCACTTTTTGTTAATAATTGCCATCCAGGGCCAAGAGCACTGGCTCTGTGTGCGTTCCCTGTGTTTACCCCCTTAAATGATGTTAATGAAAGTATGTTAAACGGTGGTTAGCACACGGTTGTATACAAGATAATTGTGTCTGCTTGAAGATCAATAAGGGAGTTGCTGGCAGCAAGTGCAACATTATTGATATATACTAAGAATAGGGTCAACCTGAGAATGAAACCCTGAGGAACTCCCTTTGAAATGGACAATGGTGTAGACAGAAGGCCCTTTAGATTTCACACACTGTACATGGTTAGTGTGGTTTGTTTTGTTTTCAAAACCAGTCTAGGCCATTTTCTGAGCAATTGATTCTATTGATTAGGATAGGATGATTGACAGAGTTTAATTATATGTTTGTAAAGTACAGCCATGACCAGCTCTGTACTGCAGAGAGTTAACCGGTGGGACTAAAAATGTTGGGTTAGCTGTTCATTTACAAAAAGCAGGGTAAAAGCTTTGGGTTATAGCTCTGCATGGAACAGAAGCAACAGAGTAGGCATTTAACTCTTGAATCATAGAATTGTTTTATGCTATTATTGAACTCTAAATACATTTAGCTTTGTTTATTTATATTTATTTATTATGAAAATAGCAATAATTTATTTTACATGAAATTAAAAGCTAATGTTAATCTGGCAGGGATGTTTTGAACAACTGGATTACAAACCTTAAAGCAGGGGAAGGTGGCTTTGGTCCTTGTTGTCCAAAACACTTCAGCCTTTGTTTCTACCTGTCAGAAATTTGCATTCACCTGATGTCCCAGGTCTCGATTAGCCTCTAAAGAGAAATTATAAAAATTAGAAGTGTTTCGGCCCTCCAGGACAAGACTTACTTACCCCAGTCTTAAAGCGTGGTGCACCATACAGCAATGCCATTTAATCAAAGGACTTGCTGAGTCTGTGAGTTTATATAAAATATATTTAATCCTAGATATTACACAGGGATGAAGAAATCCATTCAAATATCAATTTCAAGTGAGAGAGTTGCAGAAAATGCTGGTTCATTTGTGTGTGTGTGTAAATGTCTGGTTATGGGTGTTTGTAATATTATATTGCTTCTCCAGGGAAGGCCAGGTCATTAGCAGTCAATGACATCTGAAACTACAGAAATGTATGGGCTTTTTATATGCTGCTACATCCTGGCTGTCAAAATCATCAGGGTACACCCAAACATTGGCAAACCTGGAGGCAGAGATATCCATACAGGGCAGATATGCTGAGATATGGTTTTTTGTCTTTATATTTCTCTATTATTTTCACTGTAATTTGCAAATTATCTTGTTTTTCCTGTCCACCCTGAGCAAAGCTCTAGCAGCAAGAAAGTAGGACTTGGGAATGAAAGCTGTCACTTTCCACAAGGCCTGCCTATATAGTCTAAAGCATTGAGATACAATAGATAATAAAAGTTGGTGCTTATTTAAAGTTAAAGTGCACACAAGTGTTTGTTGCAGAAGAAAATGTTGATTAAATGAGCCACCTGCATGATTTGCAACACTGTATAGCTTGCTCTTAGATCCTTGGTGTCTCATAATTATTGCCAAATTATTCTCAACAAAGTGAAGACTATTTATTCTCAGTGGTTGAATCAGCTAAACACATTAGCGGCTATTGCACTAATTTGATTATGACTCTACATGGCGTCTACTTAAGTTTTTCTTATAAATGTGTGTGTAGATTTTAATATGTGTGAGCGGTTAACTGATCTGAACATGAATTAGTTCACATTTCAACATTCTGCTTCACTTTTTTGAGTCTTAAATATTTACTATTTAACTGCTTGAGAAAGTACTTTTTATTCATATGTCGAATTTTTTTATTATTCCGACCCTGCAATGCGTGCCCCTTTGTTGGGTGCAGTTGTTTAGGAAAGCTATGTAATTTATTGAATGAATGTTTCTCTGAGAAACAGTCATGTAACATTATGCAGATACGGCATTTGGTAGGGTACAGTGGCACTACCTGTTCTTTACACTGAAATATGTTGGTTTCTGGGATTATAAAATGTTTACATCTCCAAAGTAATGAATGTATACCAACATTTCCTACTCAACATTTGTTCTGCTGACTAGGGGCACCTGACAGGGATGCCCACTTTCTGCAATGCGTTGTCCCTTTTGAACCTCTGTCAAAGACTTCAAGAAATGTAAGAACTTCTAGGATCAGGGCATGGACTATAAAGTGGATCATTATGACATTTTTATTTTTTATATCTGTAACCCCACACATTTCCCCAATTTGTAACACCATAAAGTATTCATGACTGATTCTTCTCAGGTTTTGCTAGTGTCCTTGTAACTACATGTAGCATAAGGCATTACTTTCAGCCCATTCGGGTTACTCATGTAGTCCAGCTTCTCCAGAATGACACATCCATAAGTCCTTGCAGAGAAAACCGCCCAGCGCATCATTGGTGTCCAGCTTCCTGCCATCAAAGACCTCCAGCACAAGCGCTGTCTGCGGAGAGCTTGTGACATCATCAGGGACCCCTCACACCCGAGTCACAAACTCTTCGCCCCCTGCCACCTGGCAAGCATCTTCCTAGCTACTGTTACCCTACTGAACTCTGTCTTGACGATAGGCTTCTTCCTGCTCTGCACATGCTACCATCATTATTGCCATTTGCACAATGTATACTCTCTGTAGTTCTTTGCATATTTACACCTGGACTCCTTATCTTACCCTTGCACTAATGCATTTCGTTTGTACTGCAAACTGCACATCTGCACTTTGTACATTGCTTATTGCACATTACTTAACCATGCCATTTGCACACTGTGTTTCATATATAGGCCCATACACTGGAGCACCTGTACATTGACACACTGCCCTTCACAACATTTCTGCACAATTTTTTGCACTGCTCTGTCTTACACTTCTGGTTCGATGCTAACTGCATTTCGTTGTTCAGTACTTGTACTGTTCAATGACAATAAAGTTTATATCTTATCTAAATATGTGCATCTCAAAAAGGTTTTCTGTGTCTCCCAGTACAGTCTCAAGAGCATGGAGCAAATACCAGGACACAAACCTAACAGCAGAACCAGTATCTGCTCCTAAGTAGGAACAGGAGAAGCCAGTGCTTGACAAAATTACCTTCCGCAGGCTATTGGTGTACATGTTTCTGACCAAACCGTTAATGAGGGTAGCATGAAGGCCCAACGTCCTCTAGTGGGACCTGTGCTTATTGCCCAGCACTGTGGAGCTGGACTGTCATTCGCCAGATATCACCAACGTTTGGCAGGTTGACCACTGGCGCACCGTTATCTTTACAGATAAGAGCAGATTTACATTGAGCACATGTGACAGACATGAAATAGTCTGGAGATGCAGTGGTAAAAGTTTTCCTGCCTGAAACATTGTCCAGCATGACCGGTGTGGCGAAGGTCAGTGATGGTTTGGGAAGGCATATCCTTGGAGGGTCGAACAGACCTCCACATGCTAGTCACCGGTACCCAGCCTGCTGTTAGGTACCAGGAGGAAATCATCTGACACTTCGCCAGTACCTTATGCTGGTGCAGTGGGCCCTGGGTTCCCCCTGGTGAATGACAATTCTCTGCTTCCTGTGGCCAGAGTGTGTAGGCATAATGAAGGCATTGATGCCATAGACTGGGCCTTACGTCCCATGTCCCAAATTCCCTTGAGAACCTCTGGGACTATGTGTATCGGTGCATCTGATGCCGCCAAGTAGAGCCACAGATTGTCTAGGAGCTCACTGATACCCAGAACCAAGTCTCGAGCAGATCCCCCAGGAGCATATCTGAACATTGTCTGGAGTGCATACAGGCACATGGGGGCCATACACCCTACTCTACTAAGTGTTGTTATGATTAAATTCATGCAAGAACTACATAATGTATAGTAAAGATTTTTATCTTCAATATTTTTCATTCAACGAGACCAAATGTGTGATTTAAGTATTAACTTAATTTTTTGGAGCTGTCTATTTGCCATTGTACAGCAACGCTGCTAAGCTCCTGAGCAGCTAATAGAAAAACCAGAGTATGTGGAAAGGCTCAGAGCAGAAAAGGTCAGGTCCTTTGAGGGAATATAGGTGGCCTTTTTCCAATCTCCTGAAAGAGAGTAGACTTATAACTTGAAGAAATTCTGTCTCTGTTACAAGGCATGGATACGAAAATGATAAAATCGGATAATAGGACACTATCAACACAGTACTCCTCTACCTGCGAGAGAGGTACATACATATCGATCACCTTATACTTGAGTCCAAACTAGCTCTGAAATACCCCAATGCATTTTAACTTAATTGTAAATTCAATAGCTGCTATACATTAGGGGTCATCATGCCTTTCTAAAGTGTCACGTGGGACAGCAACATTTGCATTGCCAACATTGTCCTCAAAAACAATTAAATAATGCTTTTATAGATCATTAGATTACTTTAATTTTGCTCTTGGTTTAAGAGCAGTATTCACAGGGATTTCTTCTAAATAAATTGTTTGGTTCTGTGGAAAGACAAGTTAAAGAATGAAATAGCTTTCGTTTCTGCCCACACATAGGAAAGAAATGTAAAGGCTTTCATTACCATGTATTCACTTTAGTGCTGTGGTGGAGGGAAAATCCATCGCAGGACACTCTTTGGCTGTTCTGTCAGTCGACCTTCATAATTACAAGTGATTAGAGACTTATTATACAAAATTATTCTTCACAGCAGTATTTTTTTAATTTCTCACCAGGAGAGATCAACTAGTGATGTCATTCTTTGATTGAGCTGCGGTCTTATCGATATATGATTGTTCATGCTTTGTGGTCTTTGTGTTTGGCTGATTGATCAATCACACAAGTGATGGGAAGATATGGCTATTATTGTTCAAGTACGCCATTGGTCTCAAGTATGGTCCTACTGGACACAACATTGCAAGATAACTAGGCTGCAAAAAACACTGATGTGCCAAAATAGTATGAGCACACAGCCAATATCGTTGATCATCTTATTAATAAGGGCACAAGTCAAAGTCTGGGTAGATTAGATGGTAAGTGGACAATCAGTTCTTGTAGTCAACGTGTTGGTTCCAAGAGATGTAGGCAGGACTAAAGACGTGAGAAACTTTGACAAGGGTTAAATTGTTATGGCCAGGCAACTGGGTCAGAGCATCTCTGAAATGACAAGACTTGTGGGATGCTCCCGGTCAGCAGTGGTCAGTTCCTACTGACAGTGGTACCTACCTACAAACCTGTGCCGGCTTTCCCGCCTATTGTTACTGTTCCAGCCTGGGCCAATCAGCTTTTGACTAAGAGCTGTCATTTTGTTTTTCTGGGGGGGTGTATGTATGCTGTACACAGAGTAGGTTGCAGCAGGGAAAATAGTGTCAAGTACACTACGTCTTCCAGTTCTGTTGTTTTTACTTTGCAGCTTTGTGGATGAATAAATACAACTCAAATGACATTTCTTGTTGGCAGTTGCCTCTCCTCAGTTTAGAGGAGATCAAGGGAAACTGATCTTTTTACGAGACCAATAGAAAACACAGGAATATAGATTTCCAAAAATGCCTAATCTCATTTAAACAAATGTACACATTTACCATTAATATACAATCATATTTCTACAATCCCACAGAACAACTCTGGCTGTAATGGCAAACATTCTATTTCTGCATTAACTAGTTAACAGAAGCTTAGCAAACTAATTAACACTATGATCTACATTCATACAGAAGAGTACACACAACGCAACATACCTAGGTAGATAAAAAAAGAGAACAATCTAATGACATTACAAATGAGTACATTTGAAAGTACATTTCTTGTTGACACATAAAAAATAAATAAAGGCGGATTAATTATAAGAAAAGAAGCTAAACTTATCAGCACTCAAGAACACGTTTCATGTGAAGTTAGCTAGTTTTACTAATTCCTTTGCCAGTTATCCCAATACTTCCATCAAACCACCTGTAACATAATTTCTACATGAATACATGTAACTCAACACCTGTAATTGCATTACAACATATATTTCCAGAATAGAAATATATTAGGAAACATATCATTATTGTCAATGTTTGGGGATTAACATTAAACCATAGCTTGAGACATTCCAGGCAAAGGCAAACAAACAACACAGTCTGGCATTGATTAGCCCATAGTCTGACAAGTTTCATTATCGTTTTGGAGGAAGACATACAGTAATAAATGAAGAGAAGATGCTGTGTTAATAATCATTTAAATAATGATGTATCCATGTGAGTAATATTACGTGTCTATTAATTGTCTTTATTTAAGGACATTTTGGTAATCCTTCACAACCTCCTTAAAGGGATAGTTCATCCCATATACATTTTTGTGTGAAATAACACCTAGCTTGAGTTGTTCTTGAAGGCCCCTTGAGTAATTATTTTCATCATTCACCTCTGATGTATTGAAACTGTGTAAGCAACAAATGTTACATTGCAAGTAGAAATGTACAAACATTACAATGAGTTGAACAGTGGCTTTCCACCAATCCTGTTTTTGTTTCTGTATGAGTTAAGACTGGCACTTCTCTTTGAATGCCAAGTATTGACAAAAGCATACATTCTCTGACACATCTTTTTGCATTGACTGCAATTAACAAAACGCACTGTACCAAACTCAGTCTTTATTGAACAACATTAAATCAAATCTTCAATTTCTACGGGGGATTTGATTGATGTTACCAGCCCCCGTGAGACTTCAAAACCCAGAGAGAAGATAAAGGAATGGTAGAGTTTCTTGGTGGAAGCCTAGCAGCGGTTTCAAACCCAGGAGGGTAAACAGCATTTGTAGGGCATGAAATTGATTTTTCATGAAGGAAAATAGGAAGAAAACTCTAAGAAAACAACAACATGTCTCTAACTGGATTTCAGGGAAATCGAAAATAAAGACAAACTGAAAAGACAATTAAATTAGTGCTTTTAAGTCTGTTGAATCTGTGAGAATATGCTCTGCCACGTTTTTGTAGCGGTTTTTGCTTTGCCCGACTAACAGGGTTAGTGACCAATGTACTGGGACTAGTAGGAAATCCCTGCAGGTGTTTCTCCCCTGCGGTGTAAGTACCTGAAGCAAATGGCACTTCATAGATAACATTATTGCTTAATGGTTTGTAGATGGCCTCTGCTGGGAGAAGTGACATATTTTTAAGTACTGTGAGCGGTCACTACTGAGGCTCATGTGACCAACAGAAAAAAAAAGACTACCACCCAATTTATGACCAGGTATGAAGGCCCAGAACAAGCTTTTACTCCAATGCACTCAATGCGCAATTTCTCAACCTAAACTGCTAATATTGTATGCCTGACTACATAATCTGAAGTGTATATAATTGGAGATGTGGATGTTAATGTGGAAACTCTACAGCAGTACCAAGAGACTCTCCGGGGACTCCCTGACATCCAGAAGGTGTAGACATTAATTTATGTTCATATGTAAAGCTGTCCTGCAGAACTATTTTATCCATGATTTTAATGAAACCCAATATTGTGTGTTCGTGCTGGAATGTCTGGTCGTAAGTGGGTTTTAAAATAATATCTGTCAGGATCCAGGAAGGACTGGCAGGTGTCAGGCAGGGAACCCAAACGCACCGCAGTGGACCAACGAAAACACAAGATGGGGGAAAATACCACTGAAGGCAGGGTAAGGCCGGGCAGGGCACAAACACGCAAGGTAAGCCGAGTAGCCAATTGACAAAACAAACAAAAAACGACGGACTAGTCACGAATGATAATGTTCAGACATTTACCTAAAGAGGAAATGGGGCACAAAACACATGAAAACACTGGCAAACTAAAAGGGGAAGTCAGAGGTTTAAATAGAGAGGCTGATGAGAGATTGCCGGCAGGTGTGCACAATGGATAGGTGGGGGAGTATATGGGAAATGGCATGCGTACGTCTGGGATGAGTTTAAGGGAACAAACAGGGGGAAAAGTAAAATCCGTCCGGACTAGCCCTGGGCCGTGACAATGATCTGCTTTGCAGAGAGTTTACGGTCGGGCCCTCCAATGGCATCTTAAGATGGGTGCTTGGAATGCATCCCTATCTGATTACATTGCAGGATCGGGCCGGTTGACCCCTGTGGCAGTAGTGACATGTTTAATAATATATTACACATCCTACCCTGGGTGATGCTTACCCTTGGATGGTTTTGTAAGATGGTTTATTCCAATGTGGGTAGGTCTTTTGGAAGCTATTTATTTGGGCATTTCAGCTCTGGCTAGAGAGGGGGGAAGAACAGCTTGGTACAAGGCTGAGGAACTGTTGTTTGGTTCAGGAAACTTAGTTTTACAATCATCCTGGGATCACCCCTGTTTTATTTCAGTTATTGTTGTCTGTGAAACCGATTACTTGATTTTTGAACTAAGAAATAATACAAGCTTGGACCTGAACCTGTGGTTTCCTATACAAAAACCTACAACTCATTCCTGTACCCACAGGACACAATAACATCTACATTAAGTGGTAGTGTCGTTGGCTTTACCACAGGGACATTGCTGAAAGACCTGATTGAAAAGATTCAATTGAAAGATCCAATGGCTCTATCAATCAAGTACCACCGTGAAAACAAACAAATTGACTTTTACTGCAACCCGTATAATATGGAGGCTTAGTGAAATGAAACAAAACATAAATTTACTGTTCATGCTCGCCCTAAAATCTACACTAAGACGTACTAGTGTAGTTGCCCAAAAAACATCCCATGTCCCTTCTGGACAATTGTGAGAAACAAATGTCACTGCCTTAGCAATCTCTCAGACATGATACACACCACCTTGGGTCCCTCAATGGTGAACTCTTCTTTTAAAATAATGGTCAATAACCAAGCTCTGTCAAATCAAAACGCACACTTCCAACTCTGGGTTTTCGGCCCCAGCAAGAATCCAGGAAGTGCAGCCTATTGAGAAACCATAGCAACCAATGCACTGAATAAAACCTCATACCTAGGTTGAGTGAATTTTTACATTGAGTGAATCTCTTTGAAAGTGAATAAACACTGAGCTCATCCACCAATCAGATTCTATTCTGTCACCATTGCCTGTACCTTTGCAGAAAATCCAATTGACATTGGAGCCTGCAGTGTGTGCCATGCATTGCAAAGGGAGCAAATTACTGGACCATAAATAGATCCTTTAGACCATTCAGAATAATTTAGTTTTGAACGTTATTATTTTTATTCACAGTCCATCATTTATTTGGCCAATCCTATTGTGCCCAATACTGGTTCCTGCTGACTGATAAAATAGTATTGCTTCGCCTATAAGCTAAAGTGTGTTAGCGTATTAGTGTATTGTACCAACGACCTGGCATCAGATATAAACTAAATATGATAACATAATTATTTACATGAGAGTTTACATAGTAACAATTAAAAGGTATCTTTTTACTTCTTGTGACATGATGCAAATTGTATTTTTTTTTTCAATGTCATGAGGAGATTTTAAATGATTTGTCCCCCAAGGTGACATCACACTAGCCAGGCTTTGAGCTGCTGCCGTGTGTGATATCTGATTTTTTTTTTACTTCTTATATCCAAGTCATAATTCGAGAAAGATTGGCAAAAGAATACCACATACTGTTCATGTTTGACTAATGAGGGAAATTCGGATGAAACACAGATACACTCAAAACGTCTGCAAAATATTGATAACCAGTTGTTAACATTTATTTCCCTCTCCAGAGACAAGTATATGTTGCCATGTCAATATTTTCAATAGCCTTCTTGACTGTCAGTCCAACAATTTGCCTTGTTCAAAAGAACAGTAACGATTTTTCTGTTAGAAAGACATACAAAATATAATTTTGAAATTCTCATGCCATGTCCTGTGTAAGGGTTTAGAACACTAAGGAATGCATTTAAAATGTACATATTGCTCAAACAAATTAAGGGAACACTTAATCACACAACCTCATGAAAGAATACAAAATGTCAATGCAGTTTGTTCAATACTTTTTTGGTTTCGTGCATGATTTTGTGTTATTAAAATGTTTCTACAATGTGTAAACTATACACACTAGGTGTGTTTTAACTTTCGACCAGTACTGTATGAGCGAGACTGTTCATGTCAATGCTAAATGTGAGATAAATTGTGCTACCTACTTGACAATGCAGCTAGTTACCTAATGGTTATCGCTAACATATAACCAACTTTTAGCCATGTCGGTTTAGTCACAGAAGACTGTTAAATTGGACTGAAAAATTGTCAGTTGTGTACTCTAATATAACATTATATGTTATAAATATTTATGTACATTTTGTTTCCAAATGTATTGTAACTTACATCATGTTTCCAAAATCTACAAATGATGTTTTACAATCATGGACTTGCTGCTGTGTATTTACGGATCATGGTTTACATGTGTGGATTGTGGCTCACATTTGTAAGTTGTGTGCTGTGAATACAAACATGCTGGCAGTATTCTACCTGTATACAAATGCTTCCTTAATTGTGAAGGTTTCAGGTAGCTATAATTTGCTATCAGTTCATTGCATATCAATCTATTTATTTTGACAACAGCAAAGATGTGAGACAGGTAACGACGTGTTGACCCAAGGCTGTTTTATTACAGAAAGCTTATCAAACAAACTCATTGGAAACTCAAGAAAAAGAATGGTGCACAAACTTGAATGTGGAGGTGAGCAGCTGCCGACATTGGGGTGAGGTCACAGTAGTTAAATGTTAATTGTGCCTTTGATTGGTCACCTTTAAAAAGAAAATTGACAGAACATACATTTTATTATTTAAGATGGCATTAAATCCCCAAAATCATGCATTTGATGATTTATACGTCAGATATTGTCTTAGCTTTTCTTTTTACCACAGTTTATTTTTCTGCCTAGAAATGGGTGAGCCTAAAAAGACAGCTGGTCCCGACAAACAGAGTCCATATCTACTCACACATGCAGCAGAGCCTCTAACCTACCTTAATCTTTCCCTTGAGCTAAACGTAATCCCTAGAATTTGGAAGGCTACCATTGTTATGCCCCGGTAAAAAGGAGGGGAACCTCGCAAATTAAATTATTAAAGGCTGATTTCAAAGCTTTGTTAGGAAAAACATTGGAGTCACTAGTGTCGGATCAATTGAATTACTTTTTTATGTTTTAATCTGGTTTTAGACAAGCGTAAAACATTACTACTTCTGGGTTTAAATGTGCTACATGTTTCACATGTGTTCCACTTGTTTCATACCCAGAAACATAAGAATGTAGTATGAGTCAACTGGAGTTTCTGTCCACACAGTCAACTATTTTTCTTTAACCCTTAAAGCACGTGTTACATTTCTATTCATATATCCGGACTAGTTGAAGTTAAAAGCTTAGGGGACAGTCTGCTGCAAAGAATGACGTGTCGTTTGTGTATAGCTGTAAAGTAGATCTCTACCACAAAACACTGCGTTTCAAGATTTCATAAAAAAACCTACACATTGTTTCAGATGTGGCACGTTTAGACCCATAATCAAATCTAATCTTGGATTTATGTGAATAGTTTTCCACCAGTCTGAAACAGGGACACCAAATTGACATTTTGGTTGACATTTTAGAGTTTTTTGAAGGAAATAATTCAGAAATAAATTGGTATTCTTTTTTTGTTATATTTTCATCCCATAAACAACTTATAGTCTTTGTAAGAAAGTAAGAAAGAAATGCTTTAAAGTAAGAAAGAAATGTGTTTTAAAAGTTCAAAAGTTTGCATGAATTGATGCTTCTCTGCAGCTGTTTTGCTGTTTTTGGGCAGCCTGGAGATGATGCCCACCATCACAGATCATCAGCAAACAGAGAGACATGGACCTGTCCTGAATGGGGGCTAAGAAATATAACAAATACTGTATAAGTGATTATTTGTAAACAAAAAAAGGAGAAATGAAGTAGAAAATATTCTATTATTGAATATGTATTTATTTATATCTATATATGTGTGTGTATATATATATATATATATATTTATTATTTAGTTAAAACACTTCTCAAAGATTCTTGGCCTTAGTTCGACACCCAGCTGTCTAAGACTTTTGCACAGTACTATACAGTTACTAACCTCACCCTTACTGCTATCTCCCACTGCACAGTCATCCATTTGTTTCAAGCTAGAACCCTGTACCAATAAAAGGGCTCATATGCCACATCTTATGAAAAATATTTTGTTATCTTGAAGAAAATCATTCTTTTTTTATTGTTTTTTGTCTTTTTTTTCACATTTGGAAGATCGTTCATCACTGAATATAGACTTTTTCTCTGCTTACTGGAGCGCTTGCTGTTATTCCCTTGTCCTTTCACCGATCTGATGTTTATCTACACGCCAATGGAGAAGAAAGAAAACCGGCAATCGTGCCGGTGTCCTTTGTAAATCTCGGACGAGATACGGCAATCCGCCATTACCGAGCATTTGACTTGCAAATGTTCAATCCCTGAACAAAGAAATGGACGAACTAAACGCTCAGCTGGACATTGCAAACTGCTGTGTGCTGGCATTTGTTGAGACTTATGGTAACAGAAAAAGTCTAAAACAGGACAACATTATTTTTTGGGCAGTGAAAAGCTGGAGTGAGAAGTCCATGATCACTCTCCAGGATTGCTACAAGAGTGAACAGACTTCTGCGTAGCTGCGGATGGAAGTTAGATGAATACACCGATTATGTCTCAGCATATACAAACAAATGCTTTGTTTATGTAGCCTCAAGGGAAAAAGTTAGGACTTTCCCCAACCAAAAGCCCTGGGTTGATGGGAATGTCTGTTCTGAGTCCAAAGCACGGTCATCTGCTTGTAGTTCCAGGGACCTGGAGGATTTGAGGAGATCCAGATATGACCAACGGAAGGACATCAGAGATGGAAAAAGAGACTACTGGGATACATTGGAGTCTAACTACCACAGCTCTCAGGTGCGGAGAAACAGCAAGGCCCAGCCTGCCGCCTCTGTCCCCGATGAGCTCAACACATTATATGCAGGGTTTGAGGCGACCAACACCATTCCTTCTAGAAGGCTTGCTGAGCCCTACTCTTGATGTAGTATTCATGGCCGTCTACATATGAGGAAGACTTAAATTCAGACTTGATGTAATTTCATCTGAAGTTCAGACTTCTTCTATTCTTCATCTGGCAGAGTTGTTTGTTCTGTTTGTTTGTAGTGTGCATATTTCCCTCCTGGATTCATCTTTTTAGCAGCACATGCACTGCTTTCAGAAACAGCAACTATTCCCTGTCACACCACTCCCTGAAGGCCTGAGATTTGAAAACAATATACAATACGTCCGAATTGTTCTCAGCAAACCGAATGAAAGTGGCTATATAAATAAGCAACTATAGATGCTTCTAATGAATCAGCCACTCAATCTGTTCAATATTTACCTAAAGGCTGTCGGTTGTGGTTGAGATTTAGCTTAGTTTATCCACAGCTTTGACTCATGCTACATGAGAATAGTGGAACACTATATATAAACATGCATACATACACAGTGCTGGCCCTAGCCTTTTGTGGGCCCAAGAAGAGTTTGATTTGGGGGCCCCCTTTTCCCAAGTGGTCCGGTGTTGGGCCCCCTGGCAGTTGGGGGCCCTAAGCGGCCGCTTTTTTTGCTGATGCCTAGGGCTGGCCCTGTACATTCATACATAAATATTATTTTATGTTGTAAGAAGATTTTACGTTACCATTGGTGCCCACACTGAACCCTGGGGAGCCACAGCACAATATAATCCTAAATATGTTATAATGTTCAGCTTTTTATGTTAATTATATTTTACCTAATGATACAGTAACCTCAATGATTATTGGTACCCTTGTTAAAGATCAGTAAGATAGGCAATGAAACTGCCTATCTTACTGATTAGTTAATGTTAATGGTTTGGTAGATGATTTGAGTCATTCCATTCCAGCCCTTTGTCATCCTTAAATCAACTACCAAACCACTAACAAACCCTGACGAAGAACTGACTCAAACATGAAAACAAGACTACTAGTACACAGGAGATGTAGCGACACAAAGTACTGGCACGATCATACAATTGTAAGAACCTAATGAGAACCAAGACCAAAATGTGTGAAGACTAACAAGACAATAAGAAACAGGTGTACTAACATATCAAAGGAAAAGGGACATAGATAACCTAGAGAAAACAAAAGACAAGGGAAAACTAACAGAAAGATTACTCAGAGAACAAGAAAGACAAGGGGAAACTAACATAGAGACAACTCAGAGAACACAAAATACAATGGGAAACTAACATAGAGATAACTTAGAGAACACGAAAGACAAGGGCAAACTAACATAGTGATAACTCAGATAACAAGAAAGACAAGTGAGAACTAACATAGAGATAACTAAGAGAACACGAAAGTCTAGAAACCCACACAAGAAACAAGACAAGACGCTAAACCATGCGGTTATCTAACTCTAAAATGAATTAAAAAATGAACTTATCTTAACATTGTTAAATTGGAACTCTTAATGGTGCCTTCTGGGACTTGTTCATAAAAACGTTTTGTAAACCTTCCATTTTGGCCTGGATTTGTATCGATTTTGAATGGATTTTGATATAATAGAATCAGTATTATAACACAATTAGATATGACATTCTTAGGTTGAAAGTGAATATGGCGCCCAATCAGTATTAACACATACCTGGAATAGTATATCATTTTCTGGGAACTGCTTTGGTTTAACGGCACCACAAAACAAACAAGTGGCCAGAAAAGAATGTGTCAACAATTTCACTTCAAAGGTTCAACATATTTTCAGTGTAATATCAAGCTTATAACAAACAATTAAAAACAAAATCTGATCTTTTTATGTTCATCAATGATGAGGGCACTGTACATTGTTGGATGTCAAGTGGCTCTGTAGATATTTTTGGCTTGTGTGTGTATATAATAGGTACTTACATTGCCTCGGTTTCTGCTTCATAACAGATGTTGCCCCAAAGACTGGAAGGCAGAACTGCATGTTAAGGACCATGGAAAGGTGTTAGGCTTGGTACTGTCTGGAAACATGCAAAACAAAACAAGGACTGCCATATGTTGTGTATAGGATTGACTACCTTGCAGTGCTAATGGACAGTGAGGGGTGGTGAACTTTTCCAAATTAGAATGACTTGCAGGCAAACGGTGTTCTGTACCACAACTTGAAAAAGCTATACCTTCTAGACAATTATACCTCATGTACTCACCCAGTAGTCCCCATTATCATAATATCCTATCACATTTCTCACCGCTCCCCTCAGGTATTATTTCTACTCCATGGTCTTTCACCTTTGCAGTTGAAATCAGCCAGCTTGTGCCATTATGTTTTAGAGTTTATGTTGGTTCAATTATGCATTCAGGCTCAATTTCTCCCTTGTGCCTCTCACATAAAGGGCCAGCAAACTACCTGCGTTGTGACATTTGCCTTTCCCCAAAGGAAATAATGCACTGTGGCAAATCGGCAGCCCATTTGCAAGAGTGCCCTCCTGAGTGTATTTCCCAGATATCTATGACCGTGCTTTCCCTAACACTTCAGCTGATCATGAGGCCAAGACAAAAAACATAGAACACCTAGATTTGGTAAGATACAATAATTATTATTGATGCAATTGTTCTAAAATATTTCATGCACTGGTTTCTTTCACCTAATAGCTGCTATTTGTAATTCTAAAAGCTCTAATTCTTTGTTTCTGAAAATCTCACATAAGCAGTTCATTTTACAATTCCAAACCTTATTTAGTCATGTATATAGCATAATTCATTTTTCTTACAGGGTCCTATTTACAACAAACATTATGAGGACAGGCCAAACATAGTATCACATTTTAATATTATGCTAATTTCAACCTTTCATTGGCCATCTTACTATTTAGAATCAGACTTTCTCACACACTCCAGAGATGCAAGAAATATAAAATTGCCTGACTTCCCCCCTGACATGTTTTTCTCCTCTCCCTCCTTTAATCCCTCATGCATTTCTCTTACTAAACCACTTCTCCATCTGGTTGGTCAATAACGACTGCCTGTCCTGTTCTGGGGCCTTTCATAAGGTATAATACAGCCATTTACCAATAATAAACATTCAAAAGGTTAAAATCTCTCCAGTCCTGATTGCATAATGTACACTCACATGCTAACTGTAACATTAGTCGCCAGTCGCTGGAACACACCCTGCCTTATCCTCTTTCTCTTGAACCTCTATTTAACATTGATGCGGAAAAGCAAATGACAAGACATTAGAACTAATCAATGCTCTGGCTTCTTACTGCATCAGTGCTGCTATTGCTTCTCAATCAGTCTCTGTTTCACCTTCAAGATCTTGGGCATGTGACCCTCTGCTGACTAGGACATGGCATTTGAGCAGCTAATACGATCATGATTGTGTCTGCTCTGTAGATGAATAGCTATGTTGTTTCTCTCCAACACATTTGAAATTCTTTGGTGAACATCCGATTAAGTGAACATTTTGTCCTCAAAGTTGATGTGTTAGAAGCAGGAACAATTGGCATGCATGAGCTGAATTCAGCGACATGGGCCAAATTGTGATGGCTAGCTGAATGGGTCTGAGCATTTCCAAAACTGCTCTTGTTGCTGCCAACCGGTCAGGGTGCCCATGCTGACCCCTGTCCACTGCTTAAAGCATCTATAGTGGGCACGTGAGCATCACAACTAGACCTCCAAGCAATGGAAGAAGGTGGCCTTTTTCTGATGAATCATGTTTTCTTTTACATCACGTGAATGGCTGGGTGTGTGTACGTCACATTCCTGGAGAACACGAGACCAGGATGCACTATATGAAGAAGGCGAGGCAGCGGCCTTGCATTTAAGCATTGTTGCAAACCATGTACACACTTTTATGGAAATTATATTCTCTGATGGCATTGGCCTCTCAGCAGGATTTTGCCAAAAAGCAAAAATGGATCGGGAATGGTTTGAGAAACACAAGCTTCCAAATTCCCCAGATTTCAGTCCAATTGAGCATCTGTGGGATGTGCTGGACAAACAAGTCCGATCCATGGAGGCCCCACCTTGCAACTAACAAGACTTAAAAGATCTACTGCTAACATCTAAGTGCCAGATATTACAGCACAGCTTCTGAGGTCTAGTGGAGTCCATGCCTCAACAGGTCTGGATGGTTTTGGCAGTAAAAGAGGAAACCTTCACTAGCCAACAATACCCTGACTGCTTTTGGATACCCGGATGAAATACCCAGACCTATCTCACGCTGGTGCAGGACAATGGCCAGAGTATGTAGGCAGTTCAATGAATTACACAATGTACAGTACAATGATTTTGATCTTTAATATATTTCCTTCACCAAGAACCGTTGTGTGATTTAAGTACTCCCTTTTTTTTTGAACAGTGTATATTGTATATACAGTCGGTTTCAGGCATGGATTTAAATTGACACATGATGTGTTCAATGTTGATACAAAAGTATTTCATGCAATGATGCAAAAATATTTTTTTACAGCTCTGAAACATCTCAGGTGTTCAATAGTTGTCCATCAGGGTAACATCTCTGTGGGTCTACAATATATTACTAGTCTTGCCCAAACAACTCTTTTGGCTGTCTTACTTTAGAAAAATCACCATGTTTGAGTCAGAAACCTACTGAGAACTTGGGAAATGAGACCAGGGTGTTAAAGTGGCGTTATCACACAGACACCCTATAATGATTCATGAAATGGTTGCTGCTAACATACCTGGTTCTATCAGGCATGGTTGTCAATAGTATCAGAGTGATTGGATCGGTGCCTCTGGGCCTTGTGATAATTACACAGCTGAAGCGTCAATGGGAATGTATTGGGCTGTGCTCCATGGTGCACAAAAGAGCTTGTCTTTAATCATTCCAGGGTAAGAGGATTCGACTTTATTGCAATGGCCATGAGCCCTGTCGCTTCTTTATCCTCCACTGATGATTAGGGGAGATTAACATTTAACAAAGATGGAAGTAGCATTGGATCCCCCGTACAGGCGATCATTGTCTTCAGTATACTGTAGATGGAGTGTTCGTAATCCCTGATTAAGAGAATGTTTCACAGGTCAGGGACAACGAGGTGAGGTTAAACATGCCAAGACACTCACAAGAATTGCAGGTCAATTATGGATCAATTAAGCAATCGCACATAAGATGTGTGACAAACAACTGCCTTTGCTTTTACAGATACCCAGCCTGAAACCTGAAAGCAACTACATATATTTGTGCACAGTGGCTAGGACGTCACCTGGAGTTGAGCCAGAATCTTAGGGGTGCCAAGGCCTCATCTGGTTCTGCTGGTTGTAGAGTACATTAACTGTGGCCCCATCTGACGATAGGTAAGTAACTCCACCATATTTGCCAAGCACCTGACCAAAGGGACCCCAACCAACTGCATTCCCCTTGCAAAAGGGCAGAGTATCGCCCATTGAGTTTACTTCCATTGTATTAGGACAACATTGGGGGACTTGGCCAGTGACTCTGCCCCCAAATGGCATTGGAGAGAGAACATCCCATCGGAGATGACAGGCAAAGATAGCAAGGTTGGTTTGTAAATGCTGTGAGTCCCATTCACGTTAGAGCTGATACCGGTGCAATATCCATCTCCCACTGTCTCTCGAATACTCTATGTTAGTGTACTCTGGTTCAATCATGTATGTTTCAATGTCACCTAAAACATTTTGGAAGCCATCCTCAGTGCCATGACTAATGTTGGTGTTGAAGTGAAGAACCTGACTACACTCCACGCCTGATGGGGTTTGGATGTGATTGGGCCTGAATCATGTATGGAGTCAACGATGGAGTTGCTGCAATGATAAAACGAGTAATTGGTATACATATGCGGTGTGACATTGTCTTCCAATTGTTGCCCTGGACAGTGTCAAGGCCTTGCCTATGCTCTCAGAACAGAAACTAACTCTAAATGGCATCTACAAACAATGCTATCAGTCTTTAAAGGCCATAAAAAACCACTATGGCAGTTGTTGAAGCCAAGCAACATGAACGGCACCAGGTATCTCACATTAAACTTCCAGGAACTGTCATCCACTTTGAGAACAGGGCCTGTGAAATCAACAGTGTATAGGGAAGTAACGCCATTAAGGTGAATGACAATTTTTTTTTTAGAAACATTTAGAAACAACACAAGATGCAGCATTTAATCCATTTCATGCTGGATGTCCTGAATGAGCTGAAAATCCGTATGCTGTTCCAGTTTAATGGCCTCACTCTTCTGGTAAGTGATGAGCTGCAAACAACTACGCAAACAATTACGCTGGTCTTGTAACCATGCTCTTGTGAAGATGAATTCCCACACATACAGTACCCACTTACTTGCTCACCACACTACATACCTGAAAACATACTTTGTCTGTGTGTCTGTGTACATCAGCCAGCAACTAGTGGTAATATCTCAACACTAACTCCATTGTGTTTCTGGAACAAGACTCCAACAGTTCCAGCAGAATGTTAGACCACTGAAGTAGGTCTCCTTAAAAGGGCCTCTCTGTTGAGCGCATAGGGATGCTGTCTTTAGGGATGTGAGAGATGAGCTTGTGGATGACTTCTACCATTTTGTATCTCAGCAGTTTGTAAGCAATTGGGTGTTTGCATGTATGAAACAGATTTCTTTCTGCCGTCAGAACATGTTTGAGTAAGTAAAACTGTTATGTCCGTTTCGCAAACCTTGATGTACTTGCTACATTTGGCCTTCAGGAGCTAAATGTATTTCCTTTAGTCACATCCTAGATGTCTGTGAGGACTTTACGTCTTCCACAGATTCCATGTTTGAGAGGCTGGTGCTGAAGGTGGTTGTCCACCGAAGGAAGTGATGGGCTGTTAGTTAGTCTCACTCCAAGACGTGTTCTGAAACACACATTGTCACGTTATGCAAGGTGTTCGAAAAACCCTTTTTCAAACACTGTGACATTGAACGAAACCTGTGTAGTTTGAGTGTAAAACACCTGTCTAAGGTTTTGACACAAGGTGGCATACCAACACATGTACAGTTTCATTTTGTTGCAAGAGCGATGTTGTGAGATTAGTGATATATTATTTATAGTTTAAAGTTTGCCTAGTTTTTAGTATCTCTTTCAAAGTAGTTGTTGCGAAATACAGGGTTCCTCAGTTCTCTTATGCCTGACAAAATGGTATGATGCCTTCAAACACAGACCTGTACTAAACTTCCTATTAAGCAACTGAAGTACAAACAATGGCATTATCATCCACAACATTATAATGGATAAATGGTTAGAGAGAAAAAGCAAACTAGATACGAACCTCACATTCTTAAAATCCCTTTAGAATGTACAAAAACACTATTGCACTGTGAAATCTACTCCAAAAAACTTAAGGGAACAGTAAATTCACACATTTTGTCTCGATGAACTAAATATATTAAATATCTTGATCTTTACTGTATTTTGTGTAATTTGTGTAAACTCACACCAATCAACTGGATCAGGGCATCATTGAGGTCCTTGACAGTCTGTGGTGCTACTTAGCGGCGTTGGATGCATCGACACAAAACGTCTCAGAGGTTTCTTAATGGGATCCAGACATCCTTGATGGAAACCGGTTCCAGAGCGCTATGGGCCTCAGACTGGAGTGAAGGGGGGGATACTGTGGAGGATGGACTGGGGTGGATACTGTCGCTGGGAGAACAGAAAATAACAGAACAAAAATCTGACAGAACTAAAATAAAACAACACGCTAAGGAATGAAATTCGAAAACTGACTGACAAGATAAATGGAAAAAAGTACAAAAAAACAGGGAAACAGCTGAGGGCAAAAACTACAATAAACAGGTTTTCCTGCTTCAAACGAGGGAGAAATTGGATTGCAATGGCTTGGAAGGCTGTCATGACCTGTATCTGTCTCATAAATTCACAAATTACTGCAAATGACCTAAACCCATATCAAATATTGAAACAATTTAGTTCTGTTTAGAATGGTTGAATCCTAAACTGAACTAAACCTTGCTCCCGCAGGCGAGCCAGAATAACCAACAAAAAGGCAAGAAAAGGGGCTAGTCCAACAAAAAACATTTGTCAGGGTCAAGGAGACAGGACCAATCAAAAGTACCACTACACAGAAAACATTGACCGGCTGCATTCTCCAAGATCTGTGGCAATCCCACAGATTAAGGAGATGATGTCAGTGGAAGCTGATTTCTTGCAACAGAAACTGATGGTAAACGTGTGCCAGCCATTACACTGAATTGGCTCCGCGAACCATATTCTTTTACAAACAGGACAGCAATATGCCAGAGGTCTAAAGGGGGTGCATTTATGGAGTTGGCCGCAAGCAAAATTATAGAAGGGGAACTAGAATCGTTGAACACCCAGCACTTTACAACCGGAAACCTTGAAAGCTAGCACAGACTTTGAGGAGGCCATCGGAACCTGCCATAGAATTAGCACTGAAACCCCTGTCCAGCCAGAGAATGCCTGCATGCCTCACCCAGAAAAGTAACTTATGACGAGCTACAAATGGCGCAGAAAATTAACCTATCGATGAGAGAGGCTGGGCGCAGCCATGGATCAGAATCTCACATACTAAACAGCCCAGAACAGCAGAAGCACATTCTAAGACAAACACACCAAACACACCCTGAGGGGGTGATTGAAAGCAACCAGAGTACACAACTACAATGAGCAGAAAAGACAGAGAGTCCAATTCCCTGAGAGCAATTGACCGCAGAATACCACCTTGCAGGGACAATCTACAATTAATATAGACTCGGGTACAAAACCCCAAATTGATAGTTATAATTCAAAGAGTAGTGGATAGCGAGATGCACTGATAAAAATGAGAACAAAACATAAGGCATGATTATGTTTTCCCCATAGCACCAAAATGAACTTCCAACTTCCAACTTCACTGACCTAGAAATGTCTAAATCATGCAAAGCGCCTAAAGATCCCCCAGGGTGAAACGCCCCTTTAAATTAATTCAAGTAAAAGATCTTGATTATTGCCCCAGTATTCTCAGGCATATTAGCTTTTAGAACTTGTATTGCCTGATTTAATTTAAAAAAAAAGATGTGTGTCTCCTCATATCTATTCCCCTGGATGGGGTTCCTAATAGAACAAAAGAGCACTATGTAGATACTATTAGATTCAGGCACAGTGCAGGTGCTTTTTGGGAGCTTGACCAATATGTGGGGCAAAAAGAAATGGCGGGTTATTAACTTCTAAATATTTCTTTATTTTAAAATACAACATATACTGAAATGCCTGTGGGGGCTTAACTGGGGCTATGCAGCATTGTGGTGTGGCTATAGCACCCCCTAGCACCAAGATTGCATTTGGTAAATAACGATATATATATATATTTTTTTTTAATTCATATTTATTTCTTAATTTTTCATTTGTTTTTTGTGATAATACCTCAAGTGAAGGTTAGATTTCTGTGATATCATGTGAAACATTTAGCTTTCTAGTGTTCTCCACATTTTTGACCAAATGTAATTCCTGAGTAGTTTCCCTAAAATAGAGAAACAAAGCATTTACAATTTTTAACACTTCAGAATATGAAATAATTGTTAAAATAGACAAATTATAAGAGGTGGTGCAAGGTCAAAATAAATAAATAATCTTAATTGGGATAACAATGTTCAGCAAACCAGGGTCTTACCAGAGAATGGGAGAACTATTTAATTGGCCCCTAGTTTACAGTAGCTAACATATTATGTATCTGGTGTCATTAACAAATAAACATTTAGATGGTAGTCACCCATAATTACTTTTTGGTTAAAGGGGGATCAACCCATACATACTCACATACAGAGTTTGTATGAATTAATTAGGTGTTAATTAACCTCTGTCGAAGATAAAAAAAATATAGGTTTCTATTTTAAACAATTCAACCTTACAAATCATTTTTTGCTTTGGTGTTTATCCATGGTCACTTCTATGAAATAGCCCCGGTTTGAGCCCAATTTATTATTTGCTCCCAGCGTTTGTCAGGCCAAGATTAATAATTTACATTGCGCAGAGGTCTGTGTGCCTAGAATGTCTAATGCCAAGGATGGAGGGATGATGGGTGAGAGAAACAGATAAGACAGGATGAGAATGAGCTAGCTACTGCCCCTGATGGAATGTGGCACAGCGTGTCTGGATCGGACTATGTGGCTTGCTGGGAAATTCACCAGTCTTGCTAAGTCACAATAGTTTGTGTGTCCGTCTCAGTTCCTTGATCCAAACACAGTCTGTGATATTAACACACCATACAGCTCTGTCCCAGCCCAATTGTTAAAAAGTCAGACATTGACTTCCTTTCATCCATATAAATACAGTTTTGTTCATAAACACGATAGAAAAACTAGGCAAACCTGGTTCAGCTAGCCTGCAGGTAAATGTGGCTGTGGTGTGCAAAGGAGTGTGCTTTAAGAGTTATTTATGAACCAAGTCTGGAAAAATAATAAGAAGAAGAATTGTATGTTGTTAGTCACATAGTTAATGTATTTCCTCACAAAGTTCTATCAGGCACATTAGTTGGGAGAGAGCAATATGTTTCATTGCCCTCAGTCTAACCGAGTGAGAGAGCAGTGTTTATGATGATAGACATGTTGGTTGCAAAGCGTCCACAAACTGTTGTACATGTTGCTTACTTTATGTAGCTACTGAAGCTTGTAGCCAGTGATGTTTTAGGATATCCTCCTAAACATCATATATCCTCCTACAACTAATCCTAATTTGTTGTGTCCCTGGCCGGATTTGATACCCAGTCTCCTGTGTGGCTGACTGCATCTCTAATCACTAAACTAGTTAAATGTAGTCGCTCACTCACCCAGTCACTCAGCTCTGCTTATGCTGTCTGGCAAAAATGACATCTTCAAAGACTACATGTAAATCATTCAAGAGAGATCTAAGGCTCTAATTGGGAAGGTTAGACAACTAATTGGTATTGTCATGAATGCACTATAAGTTTATGTTCTGTAGTTATGTGTGGAAATGCCACATGCTCTTCTGAATAGTTGTATCAGTTTAGTTGTTTTCTATCGCTTTTGGCACTGACCTTGAATGGTTAGGCTTTTCTATCACAGGTGAATGCACTTTAATCAAGGTGCAGCCTCCTAGCTCTGCCTGCTCCCAAAGGTCCCCAAACCTGCAAGAAATAGGGAAGAAAAATACAATTGGCCTATCCTTTTTTTTTTCTTTTTCGTTTTATTAGCGGTTCATGAATGTTGCATAAATTAGGCTTCTCAAATTGGGCGAAACTAGATTATATGAATGAAACCACAAACGAAAACACGCTTTATATATTAGTTGTCTTAAACAAACAATGATTATTCGGTGAAAACAACAACAATCTTCACAGATGAATATTTATAACCTACCACATTAAAATATGCCCTTGAGAGGGTTTCTCCTATGTAATTACATAGGAAATACACAGTCAGTAAATAGTGATGCTGTTTAATGATAATCTTTTATTTGTGACGATGAGGCGCTCCAAACACACTGGAGATGGAATGAAAGCATGGGACCACAAGCTGATCAAAGTTAAACTGGAGAAGATAAGAAATTCTAGCAGCCTGTAATTGGACCTCATTGATCCTTTGGGTTTTATAGATCCTTATCATATCACATTATGTTAATGCTCCTTTCTCACAAGAGTATTCGCAAATATACTTTTTTCCTTTTATTGAATAGATTGCAGTGCCCCAGAGAAGAGCAGGTGATGTGGGCTCAAAGAACGTAGCTATGAATGCAAACATGACAGTAAAGCCACAGAAAGTACATAGCTGCAAGCCATTGCCAATAACAAAATGGATAGAAATGTTTAAATGTGATGGCCCTGTGGTTGATTTGTCAATTCAGTT
This sequence comes from Novumbra hubbsi, assembly GCA_016801125.1. NCBI lineage: Eukaryota > Metazoa > Chordata > Actinopteri > Esociformes > Umbridae > Novumbra > Novumbra hubbsi. The sequence goes on along the minus strand of JACXGK010001403.1, from coordinate 30,681 downwards.
TTCATGATCTTTAGTTCCACTGTTCTAAATCTAGATGCTACTAGTCCAAGTGCAATATTTTTCTCGTGCAGCCGCTGTGAACTGAGTATGTGCGTATACACTTGAGATTAGCAGCCTGTTCATGTTCTACCCGTGTGAGCTTGTGTCCATGGAGACCCCACAGGCAGAGACAGATGGTAAGGCATTCTCTGCCACACACAGATGCCCACCTCTTATATTTTGCAAGTCTTATTGGAAAAAAAAAACCACACAGAGTGGAAGTAATATATGGTCTTTATGCAAACAAAATCAGAAGATAAACTAGCAGGGAAACAACATTGCATCTGATGGTTAACCTGAACAGCCACACTAATTGTAACTTGTTTTCAGTTTTTTCTGCAGGTAAGTATGACTAAGAACACATTCTTCCTTTCTGTGAGCTGGGAGCAATTTGTGTTATCTGTCTAGCTAATGGACAGAATTGCAGATTTTTCACCTTGCTTGCTTGGAGATTAGAATAAGAACTTTACTGGCACAACACTCTTGAACTCTAGGCTTCCTCCTGCCTCATCTTTGATTTGAGTAAAGTTTAATGATCAATTATTATTATATATTTTCTGACATTCACCTCTTTCAAATAATTATTGCAGTGCAGTGCAGTACATTCACATCAACATCTCATCAATTCCACTCCCTGACCTCAGCTGATGAGGGTGCAAAGGCCTTTTTGTCTTTCAGTTAGTTTAACAATCCTTTCCCATGTATAGCCACTTTAGGCAACCACTGCTGCACGGTTTCTAACACAAGCCTCCAGATTGGCCCACAGCTTGGGGTAAAGGTTAATGGAGTCAACCCAACACCAAGGACTCATTTGCTCCAGATTGTGCTAGAGGAAACTTGGCTTTAACACCTACCAAGGCCCAGAGAAACACTGGAAAAGTAAAGACATGATAACGTTAAACGTGTTCACTGCCTTATTCTGGCTGAATGCTAGTCCACAACCAGTGACCTTAGTAGCCTCTTAGAATTAAATATATGCTCTTCATACATTATTATCCTCCTTGATAAGGCCATTCTACAATAGGAATGGCTAGATTATGTTGAAAGAATTCTAAGGGTAAAAAACATTTTAAATTTATAACACCTTACAACACTTCAAACCCAATCAAATGTCTTGCTTGGCAGGAGCGCTAAAAGTTTTGAATATATGGTTATGGTTATAAGAGATAAAGCTTATGTCAAATGACATCATCATCTGTCTGGAATCAAAATTCCACCTTGTTGACGGTAATTAAATGTTCAATTAAATTGTACTTACAAAATATTTTATATTATATTATTTATAACTTTTATATAATAATGAAATACCATTAAGCTAACTTGCGACTCTGTGATAATGACATGTCTATGTGAATGACCGGTACCAGTGTAGTATCAAGATGTTTACCAACATTGAGTTTCTCCCCACTGGCATTCATTGTGGATGTTTTCCACACAGCTAGCACTATGTCGCGGGAGGTACCTAAAAGGGCACACTTTTTGGGGGAAACTTGGAATATTGGTCGCGATCTGGATGTGACAGTGAGATGACATTTATCTGCCGTTAATGCCTCTTTAATGCATCATGATGTACCAGTGTAAATAACCGGAGTAAACTTACTACAACGGAATAAAAAAACAGCCAATTGTTCTAATTTTGCACAAAAAAATCACACGGAATCTAAAGAAAAGCTCAACAGGGTGGGACACAGACCCGTCTGGCAGCGCTAGGTGCCTGTGCACAATTCAAACTACAGTACAAGAAAACCTCCGATTGGTCCCGAAACCCGATGTCTAGGGAGAGAGACAGAACATGCGGTATGCAGATAATACTGTGTCGGTTTGTACTGACAACAAACGACTTGGGTGAGCATAAAGCAGTGGAGGATGTCAGATGTTGTCAGGCACAGGGATTGTGGCAGAGTTAAGATCAGTGGAGATGGATATAAATGACATCAGGCAGCACTGAGAACATGGCCTGGCTTAATGTGAACATAAGAGTGAGAGAACAGGGCTGTCCATCACCCTGTAGATATCTGCCTGACGGGGAGGATTCTGTCACAGCCATTTAGCATACGCATGCTGTGGACACAACACAAAGCGGACATACATACGTACACACACAGACATCTGCTAGGTCTTTACTTTTGCCATATATTTACTAGCTAATTAATTTTCTCTTATTTGTTGTCTCTTCTCTATCATTTACACCTATTCCATCTCTAACTACGAGACTGAAACCTTTGTATCCAGAAATAATAGCTGTATGATGGGGTACTGTACCGAAATATATAGGTAACACCTTAAATTAAGTTCAACTTAATTGGCTAAATAAAGCATTCATAAGTGCCACGTAAATGTTACAAAGCAGCATAGATCATCCTTTATAAAGGGTTCAAAATGTGGCCAAAACTCTGTGACACAATCAGCAAAGTGAAATGTGACATAACCCCCACTCTCAAATATAACAAAAACAATCGTTTTAATACACATGTGACATAGGTTTGTAACATAACCACTATCTAAAAGTGTTGCATATCACAGACATACGTGCTTTATAAATGTATAAATGTGTGGAACATTGTCTCTCTAGTCCAGCTCCACACCAATGTGTGGGCTAATTTTAGACTGGCCACAAGGTGCCACTGGCCGCATGATGTCAAGGATGAGGCTTTACAGACAGTTAGTTATTAATTGAAATACACAAATATCCAATTGAAATAAAAAAAGCAGGACATAAGTTGAGGAAGTACACGACAGACACACTTCAAGGACTAAATTGCCAGATTACATCTTAACCATTTATAATCAGATTTACTAATTGTTTACCAGACAAATTGAGAGGGCAGCCATTTTTTCCAGAAACTTGGGGAATAGTAACGTGGGAGGATTGGGGATAAAGACGCCAGTGGGAAGCTGAGAATGATTAGGCAAATGGCTAACCGGGTTGTTTCACCTATTCTCATTTAGGTCGTGTCAACTTCACGTGTGATTTTCAGGTATGGCTCAGAAATGCATTATTCAAATGGTTGGTATTTAACCAACCGAACTGCTTACTTTTCAACCTACACTATAATCAGCAGGCAAAGAAGAAATAACCATGTGTCCATGAGCTCATTGAAACATAAAATACATTGTTATTACTTTGATGGACTTTTTAGAAATGTTTTCGCTAAATGTGTACAGTATGTATTGTTTTGCTGTTTGAGGCTACCTATTCCTCCTGCTGGAGACCCTGGTGTGATCAATATGTGATCACATAATATAGTGTTACAGTGATTCCAACATTTTATGGCCAATCCCTCAGCGGGAATGCCTGTACGTTTCAAAAACCTTATTGCCAATAGCACATTGTATGGCTTTTTATATTATGCATACTTGTGTGCTAACAAACACACAACTTAGTCCGCAAAAAAAACTCCTATCCATATATTACCATATATTTTGTGACTTCCAACAAGATAAGTGTTTGCTAATGTAATACCTTTATTGGTGAATGCATGGTTTTGCTTAAGAGTGTGTGGTATCCTGAACAACAACATGCCAATCACATATACGACGTAGTGAATATGCCATTTTTTATGTTGGTTTATGTTGCAGGCATGACCCATTTATCAACCCTATTAAGCAAGACAATGTTTGTCTTTTTACTAGATGTTTCATATAATGCTAATGAAGGCATTATGGAAGTTTTATGAAGACCTATTAGGCTGATCTGCCAGTCACATACTGTGGATGACTAATATACAACTCGTAATGAATTGGAGTTCAGTACATCAGCTCCTAAAACGGTTTAAAGTTAGTGAGAGACCTTAACAAGACAATTGAAAGATCAATCCATAAAGTACACGGTCGACTGTATATCCTGAGGAAGAATCACTCTGTGGTTCCTTGGTTTGCACTGCTGTTGGCTTCAGAACTTCACTGGGTATTAATTGTTTCACTGCTGTCAGCAAAAAGCGTCTCAGCTTGTTGAACTCCATCCAAAACTTAAGCAATCAGCCAAATTGGATGGGAGTGAATACATGAGTGCAAGTACTGGGTGAAATGTTTCAAAAGGAGCAGAGAATGGGTCAGGATAGGTGTCTATTTTAAGCAGTATGCTTAACACAGGTAAAATGTCCCAGCTTTTTTAGTTAATGCCCATCATCAAGGAGATGGATAGGAAAAGCAAGGAAAGGCTTATGCATGATTGAAAGACTCTGTAAAATATGAAATATTAACAGCAATCATAAAAGACAGTTATGGTCACTATGACATATTCTTGCAGCTAAGCTGGCATCTGAGGGATGGTGTTACGGACATCATTGCATCTATACACATTTCTCTAAAGTCCTCTCTAATTTATTTAGCTTAAGGCCATCTCATAAAAATATAAATGTCCTTCCAATAAGCTAGCATTGATATATTGATCGTCTCTGTCAGACTGTCTGTCAGTTGGTTTTCATTTTGAAGTGAAAAAAAAAACCTACCCCATTCCCTTACCACCCTAGTCACACACATGATGCAACCCTAAATCATTTTGCAGATAAAGATCAACATGGCTAATGTATACATTTTGATTACTTCCCTAGGTTGAAACTGGTGCTGATTTACAACCGTGCTTCTAAAATGTTCTTGTAAATTTCAACTCTATATTCAATAGAAAACAGTACAAAGACAACATATTACATTTGAAAGTGAGAAAAGTTATCCCTTTAAATTTGATGCCAGCAATACATGTCAAAAAAGCTAGGACAGAGGCAAAAAAGACTGGCATTTTTGTGTAATGCAAAAAAATCTTACTCATAAGAATGCACAGAACTTTCCTCACTGGGGACATCAATTCAATCCTATATCGTTGAAGTTTGAACCCACAAATTGTCAAGAAGACCTGATTCCAACCAAACTACTGACGGAGCTACTTCCTGCGCTAGGTCAGCCAATGTTGAACATAATTAATTGCTCCCTATCCCCCAGATGTGTACCAAACTTACTAAAAATAATGGAAATAAAGACTCTTCTGAAAATATCTATTCTGAAACCAAATATAATAAACTGTTATAGGTCAAAATCTAACCCCCCATTACTTTCAAATATCATAAAAAATACATTAACACCTTCCTGAAGATAATAGCTTCATGAAATGCTCCAGTTAGGTTTTAGACCCGAGCATAGCACTGAGTGAAAGTTTTAAATTTCCTTCTAATTTTACGCTGCTATTTTATTGAGTGGGGGTAGTAGGATATGTTTTTGTTCGCCATTGTAAATACTTGTAAATGTATGAGTGTCATGTCCTGATATCGGTGCGGAACCATACGCAGACATTGTAAAGGAAATGGGAGTTTAATCCTTTAAACAGATAACACGACATGAACTGTAAACGTAAAATGAAAGGTATGAAAACAAACATAAAACAATGTACAAATAACGTGTAGAGTATTCACTGAATATTGGATTGAAACAGGACAGGAACATGAACGTCGTGAGACACAAACAATCAACCACACCTATTGTGTGGCTGTAGCCTAGCCTAAGTAGGCTCCCCAATCAGAGTCAACTGAACACAGCTGCTATGACTGGGGAGCCCACAGCGGCATAGAGAGGGCCAGAGGCCTCTCTAGTTGGCATGCCCTGACTGCGAGCCCCAAAGCATAGAGTAGGCTAGGGGCTCCCAGCCAGGACATGACAAAGAGATGCACTCTCTAAATCTTCTTTGTCTCCTGCTCCATTTAAATTTAGGAGGATATGAGGTCTTGACCACACTTCCACAGTGCTAAGCTCGGAAATACTTGTTGCTGTTACCTGAGGATTCCAGCTGCCAGCCTGCTGACCATTCTCCCCCCGGGTGGTGCCTATCCTTGTCCATCTGGATATGCATCTGACCTGGATTAGGTTTTATAGTCTCTGGACCTAGCCCACGTGCATCTATTAATTATTGCAACATGTAACAGCCAGAAGAGGGCCAGTCACTAATCAGAACTTGGTTCCTCTCTAGGTTTCTTCCTAACAGTACAAAAGCAGAACATCCGTGATGGTATTGGGAAGCATTATTGCACATGGGAAGGGTGACTGATTTTGCTGATTGTTTGTAAAAGTTGTTCTGTCTAACCAAGAATGGTTCGGGCAAATGAGTACTAAATGCATACTGTTGTATTTGCTGTTTTGTGACTCATGTGATCAAAACCCTTCCATTTCTAAATTGTAATGCATTGGTTAATGAGCCATTATAGTGACTATCCTTGTAGATAGTGAACATATAAACAATATTTAACACATCCTGCCCAAAATGATTGATCATTTCACTGCAAAACATTTTAGAGCAATATTATTATGTTTGAAACGGATAATTGACTGTACAGATATGCATCATTCTTTTTAAAGACTAGGCCCAACGCTTTTCGGGATTGGCCCTTGTCTCACATAACGCTCAGCCAAACAAATCCAAAGGATTGAAAAAACACACCCAATAATCCAATGGGTTTTAAACTCACAAAAAATGGTGTAATCCACACACAATAACTCCTTCACTACCATAACGGGGACAGCATACGTATGTATCTTGGGGAGAGCATTATCATTTTTTACTTATTATAAGACCGTTTTTGGATATATACATATATTCTCTTACGTATAATATGTCTGTTTCACCTTGGAGTTAATAAATGTTACTACCCTAGAGTCAATGACATAAAAAATGCAGCTGTGTTATTGCTTGTTTTAAAACATTCAGTGCTGCAAATGTTTCTTGGGTTGTGCCTAGGGAATAAATATTGACAAACTGCCACTGGCTTTCCAATAGAGATTAGTGTCAGAACCCATATAGTAAAATGCCACACATATGAATATTAAAAAACTGCAAATAAATTATTGGGAAGAAATGCACTGCTTACTCATTTTGCATTATTTTTTAATAAAATGCATTTAATCTTGCTCACTTAATTTGTTACGGTTTTACTTTCCAGCTTCCTCCACAAAACAAAATCTACACAATACCGAATGCATTGGATGTGATGTTCTATCTGCTACAACAGAATCCAAACAAAATAAATGTTTTAGTTTTGTTTGTTATATGAACTCACAAGATTGAGCGAGCAAATGCATCAGCCATAAAATCATGGTTATTTTTGCACTTGCCATCAGACTGAACTTAGAGAAAGCATTGGAAATATTTTTGCTTTCAAGCAAAGTGTTCTCTCAAAGCTTAATAGCTGATGGCAATTCCTGATTCCGATGGTTGGAGATTTTAGCACTTATTACTGCCTGATCTCAAATGATCTCTTGCTTCTAATGTCCTATACATTAAAATACCACTGTACACCTGGGAATGTCAAATGCTTTAGCATATTTTTCATAACCTTTCCTAAAAAGTCTACTAACAGTTCCTGGGATTTGAAAGCTTGGATTTTGCTCTTACAATCACTGAAGTGTCGGACCTTATATAGTCATGGATGTGCCGTTCTAAAACATGTCCGATCAGTTGACATTACTACAGGAACTCTTGTTAAGTTCTAGAGACATCTCAAGTATGTTCAAAGCACACAAGATGCATCTGAGCTCAATATGGAGTGTCACAACAAACAAACGTCTAAATGTGTTTGTTTTACAATATACTAGCAAACATTTAATATAACTTGTTTTTACTTTGTCATAATAGGTATTGTGTTGCTGATTCATGGCAACACATATTTATGAAATAACCCTTGTGTGATGTTTAAGTCTTTTCTGTGAAGAACAATAAAAAAAAAAAACGGATTTTCATTGAGTGCACAGTGTGCACCCCCCTACACAATTTTATTACATATGTGATGTTTGGGTCTACTAAATCAATGGTAATAAAACAGGTGAAAACAATTAAACATGGTGCAATATGAGGAGGTTTGCTGTGTACTTTAAATCTGTCACATGCACTAACTTTTGACTTCGCACAAGCTGGGACAGGAGCTCCTCAATTTAGACTTGGACCCCCCCAAAAGAGGTAAAAACAACAGGTCGGAGGGGGGGGGGGGGGTCAAAACATGTATAAATAGTTACATGAAATCGTAAATATTATAATATATTTATCATATTCATGTCTGGAAGAATCTTATAATTTGATTTCAGTTACCCCTTAAGTGGACCATAGCATTTCTGAACGTGGTGGTAGATCGTCTCGACCGGTGTTGTGCCGAGAATTTACAGAAGATCGTTGAATCGCTTAAGAGTGCGCTTTCAAGATTAAACTGCTAAAGGTATGCTAGCTAATACAAACCTTATTAGAACAACACAATTTAAATGTATAATATTTCTGTCACGATTGTTTTTGCAACGGCAATAAGAAATAGAATATTCACACATATTTTCATGATATTAACATGGTTAACTAACGCACATAAAAGTTAGCTATCGCTTGCTTGCAAGTTTTATTTATGTCTCATTTCTTGTCACAATCTGGAGAGAGATTTCCAATGCCCTTATGAATTGATGAACAGTCAAATATGTTCCTCCATTCATTTTTAGGATTATGTTTTGTGTTTAAGATTGTCAGTACTTACACATTTTGTTTTAAGGGAAGGTCCTTCATCCAACGTATGACTACTTGATTAAACTTCACAGAGTCAACGTGAGCAAGAGGAAAAGAGCTATTCTGCACTTTTTGGAGAAAATAATATGTTGAAACTTGTCAAAATTAGGACTTAGAGATGATAGGACAGCTTGTATTTTCTGTGTATGTCAAGTAGGCTTAATACTGAGTAGGATAGTATGGGTGATGGTGATGTGCCATATGAAGGAAGCAGAGGGAGGACAGAATGACAGTCGGCAGGCAGGAGGAGGTCAGGAGGACAGTGAAAAGGCAGGATCTAGTAGCAAAGAGGTGAGTTAGAGAGGAGACTGCACAGATGTACAGCTAGGTCCATATATATTTGGACACATGCACAATTTTCATCATACTGGCTCTGTATTGCACCAGAATAAAATGAAAATTAAACAATCAAGATGAATTTGAAGTGCAGACTTTCAGCTTTAATTCAAGGGATTGAACTGAAATATCAAGCAAAATGTTTAGGAATTGCAACCATTTTATAAACATTCCACCCAATTTCAGGGAATCAAATGTAATCGGACAAAAGAATATAATCATAAAGAAAATAGTAATTTTTCATATTTTGGAGAGCATTCTTTGCATGTAATGACTGAAACCCATAGACATTACCAAAGACTGGGTTTCCTCCTTTCTGATGCCAGGCCTTAACTGCAGCTGTCTTCAGTTGTTGTTTGTTTGTGGGTTTTTCTGCCTTTAGCTTTGCCTTCAGCAAGTGAAATGCATGCTCGATTGGGTTGAGATCAGGTGATTGACTCGGCTATTGCAGAATATTCCACTTCTTTTCCTTCAAAAACTCCTGGGTCGCTTTTGCAGTGTGTATTGGATCATTGTCCATCTGTACCGTGAAAGGCCATCCAATCAACTTTGCTGCATTTGGCTGAATCTGGGGGAGAAGGTATATCCCCATATACTTCAGAATTCATCCACCTGCATCTGTCTTCTATCACATCATCAATAAACACCAGTGATCCAGTGCCACTGGAAGCCATGCACGCCCATGCCATCACACTGCCTCCACCATGCACGCCCCTGCCATCACACTGCCTCCACCATGCACGCCCATGCCATCACACTGCCTCCACCATGCACGCCCATGCCATCACACTGCCTCCACCATGCACGCCCATGCCATCACACTGCCTCCACCATGCATTCCCATGCCTTCACATTGCATGCCCATACCATCCCACTGCCTCCACCGCATTTTACAGATGAAGTTGTTGGCTTTGGATCATGAGCTGTTTCAAGCCTTCTCCATACTTTTTTCCCCCCTCATTCTGGTACAGGTTGATCTTTGTTTCATCCACCCAAGGAGTGCTTTTCCAGAGCTGGTCAGGCTTTTTTAGATATTTTTTGGCCAAATCAAATCTGGCCTTTATTGCTGAGGCTTATAAATGATTTGCACTTTGTGCTGAACCCTCTGTATTTGCTCTTGTCAAGTCTTCTCTTGATTGTAGACTTTGACAATGACTCGCCTACCTCCTGGCAGTGTTCTTTACTTGGCCGGATGTTGTGAATTGGTTTGTCTTTACCATGGAGAGGATCCTGCCATCATCTGTTGTCTTCTGTGGAGATCCTTTTTATGTTGCTAAGCTCACCCGTGCATAGTTGTTTTCTTAGTGTTGATTTGGCCTGTTCATTTGGCCACTCATAATGTTCCTGCTATCTCTCTGATTGATTTGTTTTGTTTTTAAAGCCTAATAATGGCGTGTTTAACATGCATGGAGAGCTCCTATGAATGCATGATGTGGGTTCACAGCAATAGCTTCCAAATGCAATTACCACACTTAGAATCAACTCCAGACCTTTTACCGGCTACTTTACAGAGCTGTAATTCCTAAGCCCTTCTTCCAATTTTGATATAAATACCCTTAATTTAAAGCTGAGTGTGTGCACTTGTAAGTGCATATCCATCATATAACTGTAGGTTGAATATGTTTTGTTAGATGCTTGACAAAAACAAAAATTGTGCCTGTATGTCGTCATAGCACATATTTTGTCATCTAGTATTTTCAGAAACTGATGGGATTGCCCACCAATCATATACTACCCTTTATGCTTTGGAGAAAAGGTTTAGCCCCCCACCCCCCCAGGGTAGGAACACTAAGAAAAAACGTTCCCACCTCAGCTGTTAAATTCACAGAACAGGCCTGTCAATTACTCTTAAGTTTGTGTTCACGGCTGACACGTCCCTTGTGTTCTACATGCCATAGAAAGGCAAAAAGGTGGCACTTATGAGTATGCTACATAGAGATGGGAGAATCTGAGGCCAGGAGTATGAAAAAACTGAAATCATAATGGTTTACAATGCCACAAAAGGAGGGCTGGACAATTTAGACAAGCTGGTGACTGGCTACAGCTGTAAAAGAAGCCTGGCCACTTTCTTCAACATGTTGGACATCTCGGCGTACAACAATTTTGTCATCTGGATGGCGTTGAACACAGATTGGAACAGAGAGAAGCTCCAGCTGAGACAGCTCTTTCTTGAGGAGCTGGGCAAGTAAGACCTCAAATTCAGAGGAGACAGCATATCCCAAGGACCCTAGCTTCTGCAGCCATGGTGACGAGGATTCAGGAGGAGGATGCTGTCGCCCCACCCGCCCGACTCCAGTACCTGAAGACAGTGTGAATGATGTTATCGCATGTGTTCGCCTCACTCTTCTACATTGACCTGCTCTAACTGTGTGTTTGTGAGTGAGAGAGAGGGAGAGGTGTTAGTAAAATGTCTGAACTAACTATGTGTTTTCCATATTCTAGGTTGCAGGCAGTAGCAGCAAAAAGAAGCGTTGCAATGGGTGTGGACCCAGGGAGGACAGGAAGACACAGTACACATGCAACAAATGTAAGAAATACATTTGCAACACACACACAGTCCTTCATGTGTTTGGCATGAACTTGTGTTCAATAGAGCTCATTTATCAATTACTTCACTGTATTTGTCCTTCCAATTTGTTCAGTTCAAAGTAAAATATCAATTGTGATGAAAACCTTGTTTAATTTATGTGTTCAAAATATACATGATTTTTTACACCATATGTTGATTATAATAGATTATTTTTTACTAATATCACCTTTTATCACATAAAATGAATAGCAATATGTTAAGAATGTTTAACTACATTTTTCTGGCAGTTTAAAATAAAAAAATGATGTGGGTCCACCCAACCCGCAAACATTAGATGAATAACAGAAAATGTAAAGCCACACAAGGGTTAAGGAACAAAATAAGATTAGAAACAGAAGGGGGTTGAATACTTTCTAAAAACTTCATAAAGATTTATGAAAAGCAATAATAAGAGGTGACAGCACGGACAGAGACAAGTGTGCAAAGACAAAGCACATCACCAAAAACATTACATCATTACATAATTGCAGAAGCATTGCAGAACACATCACAAAAATATTTGTTCAATAGAACTTGTATTTTCTTAAATAATTCTGGCGGGGTACAACACTGTTCAAAAGGTTATGGAGCTCGTTGTGGAAAGGAAGACCCAGAGTTACTTTAGCAGCAGAAGATAACTTCACTGGTGTTACTAGCGTCAGAAATTGGCAATAAACTGTGCCTCAGTCGAAATAAATGTTTAACAGACTTCAATAAACAGACACACATATACATCAATATCAGACAGTGTAAATCAGGCATTCATGGCAAAATTGTTGCAAAGAAACCATTACTGAAGGACACCTGTAAGAAGAGACTTGTTAGGGCCAAAACCCACAAGAAATGGTCATTAGAATGTTGGAAATCTAGTTTATTGAGTTCAGGTTTTAGATGTTTTGTTAGAATGATAGTGGATAAACAAATTATTTCTGCATGTGTGGTAATCACTGTGAGGCATGGACGAGTTGTGATGGTGTGCGGGTGTACATTCAACCAATGTGGATACCACAGCAATCTGCACCAAAACGCCATCCCATTTGGTTTGAACTTAGTGAAACTATAAATTTTTAACGGGACAATGATACACCTCTAAGCTGTGTTAGAGCTATTTGACCAAGAAGGAGAATTATGGTGCTGCATCAGATGACCAGGCCTCCACAATCACTAGACCTTATTTCAATTGAGGTTTGGGATTAGTTGCACTGCTAAGTGAAGGAAAATCAGCCAACAAGTGCTCTGCATATGTGACTGGTACTATGGAAATATAAATATTGCAGCCATAATTGTATCTAGAGTTACACATTAAAGTGACAAATTAAAGGAAAAAATAGAATAGTATAGAAGTGGAGGACCAAAGTGAAGGCAGATGTTTCCATACAGGTGTACTGCATGATACAATTAAACAATTAACATCCTATTGTGTTCTTTTTCATGAAACTAATGCTGAGCAGACCCAGTTGATCTCATTATTGGATCAAGATTTCAGGAGGAAAAGATCCAATTGACTTTGAAAGTTTATCATTTGGTCATGGATAGCAGGAGCTTTAGTAACAAAGACTGTTTGCTGGCAAGTGTCTCAATTGTTACGGTTTTGTTGTGGGGTGGAACCAAACGCAGACACGTTTCAAAAGTAAATGGTGAATTTAATCCAGTACACAGAAAACACGACAACACGAACTGTAAACGTATAAATGAAATGAGCTTAATGTATCAGCAAAAAACATATAAACGAAATACAAATAACATGTAGCGTATTCACTGACAACGGAACCAAAGGAAAGACAAACCGTGAAGTTGCATATCAACAAACAATAAACCACACCGGGTGTGGTGAAAACTGAACCTAAGTCAGACAACTGAATGCAGCTGCTCTGACTGGGGAGCCCACAACGGCATAGAGAGGGCTAGAGGCCTCACTAACAGTCTTGCCCTGAAATGGCCAAGGGCTCGCAGCCAGGGCATGACATCAATAGGAATTTGCATGTAGATTTATGGGAAAACATCAGTTAATAGAGCCAGAAATTGTGGTCGAAAGCACACATCTGATGACTGTTAAGCTCATGCATTTCTGTGATATGTAAGGGAGAAACAGAAGAGAATCTTTTTCCCAGGAAAGTGAGAATGTCAATGCAGGACAGGACGTGATTGGCAAGAACAGTTCGTTGAGAATTACACAGGGAGGGATATTATAGCAGGGGTTGCAGTGCGTTAACCCTTCATTACAAAGACAAATGCCCGTTGGAAAGTGACACAAAAAACATAGGCAGTGGTCTACAGTGATATGGAAACAAAAGTATATGGTCGGATGAGTCATCCTTCACTATAATCTTGACAAGCAGGCGAAGGCATGTGTGGCGTACACCTGGAGAATGTTACAGGCCTGAATGCTCGACCCCGACAGTACAGCGAGGGGTACCGAAGCTCTATCAAGCTAAGTGGGGCATTTATCTGGCATGGGTCCACGTGAGGGAAGAGTCACTGCAAATCATTACAACCTTTATCCTGTGGTATTTTTTTCTATTCGTATGGTAGTGGTGTCTTATAGGATGATGACACATCCTATATGGTCCCTGAATGGTTTGATGAGTATGGAAATGGTGTGGATCATATGCTATGGCTTTCACGGTCACCGGATCTTGAACGCACCTATGGGAGATTTTGGACCGACATGTTAGACATCACTCCACACCACCATCAACAACGAACAAGGCAATGATACAATTTCAAACACTTTTAAATGCTATGTGTATTACTGTGGAAACAAGCAATAGATAACTGTGATACAAATAGGATTACAGTAACAGACTCACAATGACAAATATTATCAGCAACTATGTAGGCTGTTGTCATGATTAATTGTATAAAATATATAGTAGACTAGTTTATTGATATTTGTAGACCTTTTCTTACGGTAATTCACATCAATCTGACCCTAAGCCTAGGAACCACTGTAAATTGAGTCAAACTGAAAACACTTGAGCTCCATATTCCCACAATACGTTCATCTTGTTGATACACCATCCTCTAGTCCAGCGCTGTTTGCAGTATCTCTAGTTGCCTACTTCTACAGCTGCTATATTTGGTTCTGCTAAGCACGACTCTGAGCCGAGGTAGTTTATTTCAGGTCTGTCACCCCAGGCTTTGTGTTGTAAGAAGGCTGAGTTACATCCAGACTTCAGTGTCAAAATAATAATAAAAAGTACAATAACATCTTCACTTACTTTCTATTATCTTAACATCATCTCCTTACCTGTGTTGAAGAAAAGTAAAGTGTTCTGTTTATTTTAAAGTTCATGTCCTAAAGGGTTCTGTCTTGCTTATCAAACCGGGCTGAGAGGATGTGAATGGCTCCAAGTATATGTGTGTTGTAATCGTCTGCTCTAGGTTTTTTTTTTTCCTAATTTTGGGTTTGACTTACTTTGTTGCAGTCTTTAATGGGGTGACCTTGAGAAAAATCCCTTTGCTTTTCTCTACTATTTCATTCTTTGACAATAGCTTTTAGAATACAGAGGTGCATTTTTAAGGTTCTTTTAGAGACTTTGTTAACCAGCTTTTTTATAATTGTGTGCTTATGCCAACATTCAAGACTTCTTTTGGATGAAATTACAAATTAGACAGTCAGTTTGCAATACTTGATTTGCTTGCATTTCCTATCCTCTCAGCAAGATCAGTCACAACCTATACTATTTACTGCCATGTGTAATGTTCAATGTAATTACCTGGCTGTTTTGTATTTGAACAGTTCTTAAAAAATGTAATGGAAAATAATTTGACATGTTGTTTGCTAGTTTCTATCAATAAATGTTAACTTACCATCATAAAAAAAAAAAAATCATGAGCTGCCAAAAAATGCTCACAAAAAGTTTCTCTTCATTCCTGTTCACCAATTGTCCTTACGACTGTTGGTGAGCATTTCTCCATTACCATGATCATTCATCTACCTGACAGCTGTGTTTAAGTTCTGTGTCCAAGCATTCTGCGATGCTGTGCTCAGTACAACTCTTAGCCATGGTATATTAGCCAGATATCACACCCCCTTGTGCAGGGCCGGTCCTTGGCATAAGCAAAATGAGTGGCTTCTTAGAGTCCCCTTCTGCAGGGTGCATCAGGCAGCTAATGAGCCTCAGACCACAAAGGTAGAGGGGGCCCCCAAATTAATTTTTGCTTAGGGCCCCCAAAAGGCTTCAAAATTATTAATGTCACATATATATTGTACTTGATAATACCATTTATTATATATATATATATATATATATATACATTGTTGATATGATGTGTTTATTCAGTGAAACTCTGTTTCAACAGCTGTGCGAGGGGGAAGGAGATGTGCAAAAGCTTCACGCCTTACCGGATCTTTCTTCTGCCTTTTTAGTTTAAGGTCACTGCCGGACCCATGCTGGCTGCAGCTGTGATTCAGTCAATGTGCCCTGTCACTGATTTGCAATTCTCACTCTCCATCTCTCACTCTGTCACTAAATGGGCTCTAGTGCCCTCTAACAAGTTTTGAATTAAAGCTGCATTCTGTAATATTTGGACACTGGTTGTGAAGGTGATGCTGTTGAGCAAAAATTATCCCCAAATATTGTAAAGTCTTATGGTTTGTAATTTTATTTTGTATATCAATTGAACAAAGAAATAGCTATTCGAATACAGAAAAAGCCACAATACAACTGTGATATTTTTTGTACAACTTCCCTTAACATTGTTCTCGTGTTCATTTCCTGTTAGGCTTTAGATGTTGATTAGTCATCCAGGTTGGGGAAACATTGTTCATTCTACTGCTGCTAGCATCCACTCATCAATTAATGTCTGAGAGGGCATGGCCTGTTTTTGGTCTGCCCAGAGTGGTTTGCAAGCTGACATTAACACAGCTTAGATGGTGTTAATGAAACATACAACAAGTGCTGTAAGGCACTTCATTTCAACAGCGCAAGCTTTGTTTGAATTGCGCAGTATACAGCAGTAGATGGGCACCATCATGTGAATGTCTGGTAATAGAAATGATTTGGTTTCTGTACTGTGGATTGAGTTATATAAATTAAAGCCACATCAGTTTTGAATCTGTGTGACTTGAAAATAATGATCATTCAACAGTACCCCACGGAACTCAGTTCACTGATATGTCAAAAGAGTTTGTGCACATAGCCAAACATTCTCATCTGACAGAATACTATTTTGCACAGTTGGACTTGTTGTCAATCGAAAAAGTAGCTGAATTTGGCATTTAACAAAATGATAGTTCTGTACTATCTATAGGATGCACATTTTCTAGAATATTGGGCCCAGAATATTTGAGGCAATGATTAAACGCAGTGACACTTGTCTTTCTTAACATTACACATTTCTAGAATGTGTATCTTATTAATTTGACAGCATATTGGCCTGTAAAAACAGCAGAAGGCCACCATGCAAGTCATATTTTTAGCAACTATGCCTGCAAATCATTAGTTGCCACAATGTTAAAACATCTAAAGTGCTTATCGTTGTGAACCGAAAGCACCAATGTGTTGCATAAGTGGACACAATGGAGTCAACCTTGAAAAGAGTTTAACATATTTTTTCAAAATTCAAACAGAATTTGAATGCAGATATTCAAATATAAAATGGTCATTTTGCCAAGTAGCCTATCATTAAAAACATGTCTGATCATAAATGGTATACTACGCATACGGCTACATAATTAATTATAGAATGCATGGAGGGGATATGCATTAGGTTTAAAGGCATATGTACTTTTTAGTATAATTTATTCCAATGTTGACGTTACACAATTATTTGACTCGTTGCGTTTAAGCTCTCGTATAGGATTGCCGATGAGCAGGACTACCCCTCTAACTCGTACCTTGTTTATTCGGGAGCAGCTTTCTCGCCAGAAGAGGGCATTCCGATTCTGACTTACAAAGTTGCTGTGATGTGTATAGCTTACCTACGTGATTTTAACTATTTAAACGCTTGCACTTAGCCAGTGCGTTTTAAATTGAACAAGGAGACATAATAGTGTCGAACGTGATAATCCTTACTTTGGTTTTCTTACAGAGATTACGGCGGTTGGCAGTAGAATTTTCTAATCAGGGTAAGTTTATTTAGGAGGGTAATGTGAATTCCCTTTTCTGGGTCGCTTTTTACTGTGGAAATATGCTGGTATTCACACAGCCTCCTGGGAAAATCGTTGTTTGCGCATCATGCCATAATGATGGATCGAGGATGGTGATACCCTTTCGAATGGATTCTTTTAACTTTTCTATCAATCTTGTTTTGGATTATCATATATAATTTTGATGTGGCATCCATGGTTTGTTCTGTCTCGCAGTAAGACTAATATTGGACTCCACTAGCGGGCATTATGTGCTTTCAAATGATATATATGGATTTTCGTCCGTCGTAGGGAATAATAAGGTATGTTCCTTGGTGAAACTACAGTTTTGACAAACGGATTCTCATACTCGCTTACATTCCGAGGACCACAACGGGCAGGTGCGCGTTGGAATCGGCGGCTGCGCGAAGAGACGGGGGTCGTGGATTAGAACCGTACGGTCTGTAGAGAGCGCGTGTCATGCGGACTCAGGTCTCGCGCCCTGGAAGGCTTTAAAACCTGTGGACAGGAGCTGACCGATAAGCGGATATGGGTAAGTATAGGTGCTGTAAATGTTTCATATCTGCTGCGCGTAGTGGCGGCGATGGCAAGATAAGATGCGACTTTTTCACCAAATTCGTTCACTACATGCCGGCAGACTTACTGCGTCTGAGTGCGTATTCATGTAGAATTTTCAGATACAAATGTTTTTTTGCATGTTAAAAATTTCCAAATGCTTTTATTTTTTGTGGGTAAAAGTGTTAGAATACACATTCAGCACTGTTATCATTTCAATAGTCAGATGTTCCCGACAGGCGGAGAGCTACAGAGTGGTTATGCTTTTTCTCCTGGCGGTAGTTGTACTGGCGATATTTGCCTGTGTGCGATTAACAATTGACACATACGAAATATGCCTATGTCCTCCGTTCTATGCTTACCAGAGAATGGATCTGAAATAACCGTTATGTTGACAGGAAGCTCAAGTATAATATTCATCCTTTCGTTTGCCTACTATGGTTTGTTTAAGAAGACTGAATTCGTCTCATTGACTGGGACTTGAATGCTATGGTTTATGTTGGATGCAAGTCAACTTCATAAAGCATGGTCTTGCATAATTATCGACATCCTATTCATTGTTTTTATATCTATAATTGAAATTGCTGTGAATTGCTATGTCCAACATTAACTGAGAACAGTTTCTGAGTTTCAAGGGTTTTACTTAGATTAATAGCGCAGATTGATTTTGCAGATGAGATTGATTATTTTTTGTTGTTGCTTTTCTAGGTTGCATTATTACACTAGTCTTCTGTTTCCACCTGCACCTTATTGAGACGTGTATATTGTATATTATGCGCTATCTTGCTGTTTGGTAGGCTACTTGAGGGGCGACTGGAGCATTGTTATTTGACCCAGCGTGTACGTGAGTCTTGATGAATTTAATTTGGAGTGCGAACAGCCTGCAAATCATGCATAAAAATTGTGTGAGCATGTTCGCTCAAGTGTGTGTGTGTGCGTGTGTTTGTGTGCGCGCGCGAGCGTGTACGTGTATGCGTGTATGTGCTTGCATGTGTGATGAGGGTCTAGCCTACGGATTTAAAAATCATCATTATGAATCGGGTGGTTCAATCCCTGAATGCTGATTGGCTGAAAGCCGGGGTATATCAGTCCATATAGGGTATGACCACATATTATGTATCTACATACACTACCGTTCTTTGGGGTCACTTAGAACTGTCATTGTTTTCTATGAAAACGTACATCAACTGAGTTTGAACTGGAAATATAGTCATTGACAAGGTTGGAAATAATATTTTTTAATTGAAATAATAATTGTGTCCTTTTTCCTCATACCTTCTGAAGCACCTCCCACAAATTTGATTGGCTGGATGGGCACTTCTTATGTACCATACGGTCAACTAACCTCCACAACAGCTCAATAGGGTTGAAATCCGGTGACTGTGCTGGCCACTTTATTATAGAAAAAAATACCAGCTGAGTCTTTCTTCCCTATATAATTCCTACATAGTTGGAGCTGTGCTTTAGGTCATTATTCAAGTGCCATCCACAAGGTATGGCAGCATGGCATTGCAAAATGGTTTGATAGCCTTCTTCAAGATCTCATTTCACCCTTTACAAATATTCTACTTTACTACCATCAAAGCACCCCCAGACCGTCCCATTGCCTCCTCCATGCTTGACAGATGGCGTCAAGTACTTCTCCGAACACCTCAAAACTCGTGTTCTGCAGGTACTATTTATTGAAGCTGCCAGTTGATTACCTGTGAGGTTTCTAAACAAGAAAATAAAATGTATATTTCCTCTTGCTCGGTTGTGCACCGGGGCCTCCGACTCTTTCTATTCTGGTTAGAGCCAGCTTGCAATTGTCTGTTAAGGGATGCACAGCTTTATACACAATCTTCAGTTTGTTGCCCATTTCTCTCATGGAATAGCCTTAATTTCTTAGAACACCAATAGACTAACACATTTCAGAAGAATGAAAACATTTTTAGTCTGTTATCAAACCCACAATTGCAGATGCTTCAGATACTGAATTTGTCTATTGAAGACCTGTTTCATTTAATGTTATTTTAATTGACAAAAACTTGCTTTCTCTCATAACAGTTATCCCAAACCTTAGAAAAGTAGTATACTACCGTATTTGCTGTTCTAATTATATTGATAGCTCGTTTATAAAAGCATTAAGGGACCTCAAGGGTTTGTAGACATTATACCAAGGCTAAGGGCCATATCCTGTATGGTGTCAGGCATATGAACAGCTTGATCGAAAATAAACTGATCTCCCCTGCAAATGGCTGATTGGGTGAGTCATTTGTTGATGTGAAACAATTCTTGTGACCGTGATTTGCTTCCAGTTAATATTTGTAGGGACAATTCACTTCATCCTTATATCCATAGAAGATTTCTGCATTTTTCTGTTAGAAAGGGTATCTACCTTGCTCAATCAACTGTTCCTGGTTGGAAGCAAACCACAATATCCAATATACATCCAAACAAAAGGTGATGTAGTGACAGGTAAAACCCAAATAGTGTTTTATTGTAGATTTTCCTTTTTAAAACGGCTATTATCTTTTCATTTTCTAGTTAACTGGAGTCCAAAACAGTTTGAGACCCCAAACTGGTTTGGAGTCAGTGTTCTGCTTTAAGATGGGTCCAGTGGGTATTGAGGCATTTGGCTGGATCTGAACAGGTCCTGCGGTTGCATCAACTTAACAAAGACTCCAGCAGCACCGAACTTAAGCCAGTTCCAGTAGCACCCATACATGCAAAAGCCATAACACTAACTCACTGTGTTTCACGGATGATGTAGAATGCTTTTAATCATAACCAGTCTCTTTCTACACACTTTCCTCTTAACATTACTCTGCTGTCATCTTTCTATAAGACTTTTATACAGACTTTTTTTATACAGATTCTTTGTACTTTTATGTACTTTTTAGCAAACTGTAACCTGGCCGTTTGGTTTTGGGGGGGTTTCGGTGGTTTGCCTCTTGATGTTCACTTTCAGAGTTTATGCTGGTGCAGTCTTCTCTTCATGGTACTCTTTGACACAGCTGACTGTGGAGAGTGAAAGCATTCTTCCATCATCAACTACAGTGATCTTTCGTGGTCTACCAGGTTGTTTCTATTGGTAATCTGACCAGTACATTCTTTTTTTGCCTTAAAGTGGCCTGCAGTACTGGCAGTCTGTGCTCCTCATGTTGAGAAAACAGCAACAGACTCTTAATGCAATGTCACACCTTGAATCACCTCTACGTCTCTTGCGAAGCTTCCTGCATAGTTACTGTGTTGCAAATGGGCCATAGGCTTGGGGATCAACATCTTTAATGTGTACCGCCTTCACAAACGTACTCGTTTTATTTTCTCAAAATTCACCTTACATGTAGGAAACTGTTTCAAAATAGTTTCTTGAGAGATAAAGCTTTTGGCACCAGCTCATGGGCCATGCATAATCTTTCATGTCAGGCCACCTACCAGCTGGTGCCATCATTGCCCAGGGTGCAGCAGGTATATCATGGTCTCCTTCAGGCAGCTCGATAATTGCCAACGAGCATAACGGTTGGAATGCCTCAATATTATTAAGTAACAGTTAATCAAATGTCACACCTGATTCAAATGATCAGCTCGTTATAGAGTCCTTCATGAGCTACATCAGGTATGTTAGTGCAGGGAGAGATCTAAACCATGCAGGGCAGGGGGGCGCCCAGGAGCAGGGTTGAGAATCACTGCCTAATGCATCAAAGAAATCTCACCTGTAATCATTTCCATTACAAAAGAGCCCCTTTCTTAACCATAAACTGTGGTCTTGTAATTGCATTATTGTGGTTGATTACTTAAAAGTTTATTTTAGTCATCCTAATGGGCGTTTGGCAGTAAAACCACAGACTGATGTCATTTGTTAACGGCATCATGTGGGGCTTCATGGACCATAAAGTGATGAACTACTCGCACTGGGATGCAATGCAAGGAAGACTTGTTCCTGCAAATAAACCGACAATCCGTATAGCAATATCAGCATCTCTGCCAACAAACTGAATGAAGAGGTTGTGTTGCAAAATGTTGTGTATAGGGCATGTGCCCAAATATTTTGGTATCCCACATTTAGCCTGTATCACCCAAAGCAATTTGGATGCAATTTCAGTAGTATAAAGGGACTCAATCAACTTTGCTGATTCACAAAGCAATTCAAACCCAATTGAAATAGCATGAATCATCAAATCTTGTTATTCATCATAACATGTGGTGTGAATCCTGAGCAGTTTATATTGGACAATATCAGTTAAAACTGGACAAAGGAAACTGGGAAAAAAAAACTGCCTGTGTGTTTAGGTTATCTACTATCTACTGAATGTTTTTTATTGCCCATTTTTTTTTAATTCTTTACTGGTTATGACATTCACTCAGACATGGCAGAAGATACTTAGTGTGTTTTAATATCTAAGGGTTGCACTACAATCACTGCATGCCAAAAATAGTCAACTAAGTGCTAAACATTCCTTCTTTATTTACTTAATGTTAATCTGTTTAAATAATGTTAGTTCTCTAAAATAGAGGGGCTTTGTACCAAGTGTTCTGTAATTGTAGAAAATGGTTAACCTTATATTGATTAAAAAATAGCCTAAAATTGAAGCTGACAGTCTGCACTTCATTCCCCTAGTGATTGTATTTTTTCAAAGTTAATGCTGTAATACAAAGCAAATAAAAATGTCACGGTCGAAATATCTGGCTCTTCCAATCCTAAAGGTTGTCCTTCTCCAATCATAAATGTCCTTCCCTAGTTTAGTGCCAGCATCATCGTTTAGATTTGTTGTGTACTGCTTACCAAATGTAAGCAGTACACAACAATATTGAAGCAATCTGGAGTACACAACAAAAACATTTATTGAAGCGATGTGGAGCAGCAGATTATTTTGTGAGGTTAACAGGGACCATCCAAAGTAAACAGGGACTCCTTTGTGAGTGATGAATGGGATTTCCAGCTACTCAGCTGTGCTTATGTACTTTGGTAAGACACAATCTCCAAAAAACATCTGACCAATCCTGGTTAAGTTTACTTGAGTGGTCTTTGCAGTTTCTAGACAATTTGGGTTGTAGTAGATTTTGTTTTTTCAACAATAATTTGGTTTATTCAGTTAGCTGTTGTCCTAAACCATTCCTGGGGGCTTTTTAAGTGTGTTTGGGGTCATTGTTTAACTGGGTTCAACTTGGTATTCCAAAATGACTTGGTATTCTACTGTATCCTTTCAAGGAAAATTGTGCATAGCTAGTAAAGCAACACCAACATCAATTAACCTCCTCCATGTTTGACCATGGGAAATGTGGTATTAAATAAAGTCTTAATTGGGTTTTCTTTAAACATACAGGTGATGTGCTTTACAAAAGAAACTATATTTTTGGTCTCATTTGTCTACAGGTGATTGTTTGATGAGGTGGTGTGTTCAGGTGGGATTTGGAAAATTGCAGTCAGGCTTTGTTATGTCTCTCAGCAGTTGGTCTCCTCACCTAGCTGACGCTGAATAGTGTGATTTGAAACTGTGTCTAAAACCTTGTGTCTGAATTTCAGATTAAATGAGTGTGGTAGTTGATTGAGGTGCTTTCCCCACCAATCAAACAATCCTTTTCTGCAGTCTTCCATCACATTTTCTCAAGAGGCCATGGCCATGGAGTTTGACTACAGTTGCATTTGTCTTAAAATGGCTGCTAAGATTTCATTCAGTAGTAAAAGGAACATCGTATTGACTTTTATCAGTGAGATTGCTTGGCTTAATATATAAAAAAATTTTTATGAGGTTTTGGTTTTGTTAAACTGCGCAAAAATACATAGTGTATGAGGAGTTGGAATTTAGGGCCATGGAGGGTGTTTTATTAGCAAATATAGTGGGAAGAGGTAAGAAGGAGACGCGGCTTCATCCGTGGAACAGAATGGGCTTTGGTAGTCGTAGTTTTGGCGGTCTCCCGACCCTTCTCCTGGCTGTGTTTCTCCCTCCTTGGCTCCTGCATAACTGGGGCCAAGCAGCGGTAAGGGCAGCAGGTCTTGAGCCCTCAGCTACTCCTACTGCAACTTCTTTGGCTTTGGCATCCTATTTTTGCTTTTCAGCTTCTGCCATGTGCAGCTCCTTGAGTGCCCCTTTTTACCTTCCTTGACGAGGTTTCAATGAGAGGCAGCTGTTCAGGGGCCTGGTTGGCCCTTCTGGCTGCATCCAGAAGGTTCTAGATCCTTCCGGGGGGGGAAAGTAAAATACATTCAAATGTAAATTATGTTAGGGGGGGTTATTTCACTCCACGAAACACTTTACTGTGCCAAAAGTTAACCTCTATTGGGTTATTGTTATTTTCGACTAAGAACATTACATTAGGTTTGGCAAAATACGATATTGTAGCTACACATGTGGGATCTTAATTTCATCACCCTGTTGTTGTTCCTGCAAAACGAGAAATGTAAAACTTGCTACTAATGTTTGTACTTTTCTGACTTCATTCCAAATGGTTATATGTGGTTATTTTAAATAAGCTTTAAAAAGGAAATTCTTTGCTACTTTTATGACCATGGACTGGGACTGTCCTTGCTTCAAGGGGATGCTGGTTTCAATTTTGGGTATATTGACTTTGGGCTGAGTAGGAGCTGATCTCCTATAGTAATCTGCCAAGGAACCCTTTGTGGCAGAATGACAATTTCGGATAAGGACATTGGGTTTTAGCATGGAAGGGGCAGTTCTTATGGAAGTTGGCCAATAAGAAGGTTGACCGATAAGTGTACATACTTTCGCACAAGCAATAGCCCACCCAAAAGTGAGTGTCAGTAACCCATATGTGAGAAGGTCACAGATGAGTTCCTGTTTCCCTTCCTGGGTGAGGTACGTTTGTAAATTGATGTTTGTGGAGAGCTACAAAACATAGTTTAGGGAAAAGCCTTGCTTGTCTGGAAGGGGACACCAGGAAGTAGAACTCTTGGAGCAGACAGGTTTTCCACGGGAGGACAAACAGCTTAGACTGGGTAAGGTTAAGATTGAAGGGGTGGCTGACATCTAAGCATTGACTCATTGATAAAGCTCAACTGAGACTCACTGACCGTGACTTTTCATTAAACTTGATATATTCTACAAAACTGGCCACTAGTTACATATTTTTGTTCAATTTTGACATGGCTTCTCCTATGATTGCTATGCCAATGAAACAAATATGGTTCTTCTTTCCCACTTCTGACACAGACTCTCATTTCTGGCTGAGGTCAATGCTTTGTGATGTCAAGGCACTGGCTGACATCAAACTCAAGTGTAGAAATAAAAAAGGAAAGGACTAGAACTGAGCTCTCGGTTCCACCAGTAGTAAGTGGGGCAGACGTAGATCCTCGCCACATCATCTGCTAGGACTGGCCAGCTATGTAGGATTCAATCCAAGAGTGTGTACAGCCTAGATCCTCAACCCCGAGAGGAGAATCTGATGGTTCACAGTGTCAGAGGCAGATCTAGGAGAATGGGAAAACAATAGAAAGAGTGACAGAGCGAAGGGAGAAGATCGTTTTACAATCCCGTTTCCAAAAGAGTTGGGACGCTGCATCAAATGAAAATGAAAACTTAATGCAAAGATCGTTTGCTCCTATATTCTAGAGAAAATAAACCAAAGACAACTTATCAAATATTGAAACTGAGAAATGTGGTGGTTATTTTTTTAAATCATGCCCCTTTTGAATTTTATGCCAGAAACAAACAAAGTTTGGGACAGGGGCATGTTTACCACTGTGTTGCATCACCTCTTCTTTTACCAATACTAAAATAACTGCGGTAGTTTGGAAAGTGTAACGTATTCCCATTCCTGCCTGAGATAGGATTTAAGCTCCTAAACAGTTCTGGGTCTCCTTTGTCATATTTTTAATTTCGTTGTTTTCAATGGGTGACAGGTCTGGACTGCAGGCAGGCCAGTTTAGCACTCTTTTACTACGGAGCCATACTGCAGTAATATGTGCAGAATGTGGTCTTGCATTAAATTTGTTTGGCGGAAACAGGGTTTTTGGAGACTGCATATTTATGTGTTTTGAGGTTTTAAAGACTGAATTGATACTGGTCTGTGATTTTTCATATAAAACATATGAAGTGTTTCAGATCAACATTTTGAAGTCAGAGGAGACAAAGCAGTGGTCTGGGAGGAGTTGATCAGTAAGGAGTTGAATGTTCCAATTTAAGGGAGGAAATAAATGGGATTTAGGAGACAGAAAGTAAAGTAATGTAGGAGCACAATTCAAATGTTGAGGTATAGTTTAACCTCTAGTGTTAACAATTTACCACAAACATTATGTCATGTTGTGAATTGACAGGGAGCTTAAAACATCAATGTGTTGCAGTGTTCTCCTTTCCGGATGTGAGAGCCAGTTTTCAAAAATGACATTGAAAATGATTGTTTCTATGCATCAACCAGGCACATTGTTCTCTTCCCTGCAACTCTTTCCTAAGCACTTATGTACAAGATAAAGTACTACACTACATTTTCTGTCATTATACCTGGGTATATAAATTACTCTAAAGGGGAATTCTGTTTTACATTTTGACAAATTCATTCTTCAGGTGTTTCTGTGGGGGATTCTTATTGACTACTATTATAAATACTCAGTGACAAATAATAAAAAAGAAGCCCCTTTCAATTATTAAATCACTTCAGAATATATTAATTAACAAATGGGTCAAATGTATTTCTTAACTCTGTTTGTGTTTGCTATGTCATTTCTTAATTGAGAAAATAGTCAAGATTTGTATTGGAGTGGCCAGCACAGTCACTGGATTGCAGGTGTGTTCCCAGTGCTACTAAGGTATGTTCCTAGTGCTAATAAGGTGTGTTCCTAGTGCTACCGTATAGATTGTTTTGGGATTCATTTATGGACCTGGTTGTCTGGAAAAACATACACATAAAACATTAAATAGGAGGGCGAAGCTGATGAATGATATTTAAATTATGCTAATTTCTGCTGGGGGCTCAGAACTGCAATGAGTGAAGCCTCTCCTAAATGCCATCTAGCATTATACATTCTGATTGGCTGCTCTGGTGAGGTTTTGCACATGCCTGTGGTTAATGAACAATGAGAGACATTTGGAGAGGGTAGCAGGGTATTCCAGCTTGAGTCACGGGGTGACTCTGAGGATTTGACATTGTGAGGGGTGGGGGTTAATCGGTCATTTTCAGTCGCTCAAAGCTGGTGGTATTATTCACACAATGCGAAAACAGACAAAAAGAAGCACAAAATAAATATAGTGTGTTTATGTGTTTGCATGTGCATGTGGGCAAATTAGATATTGCTGTTTTGAGGAGAATCCAACACATCTAGTTGACCTGTGTATCCGGTTGACCTTGCTTGTACTGAATGTGCCTTCAGCTACTGCTAATGTGAAATTACACATTTCAGTGCATCTGTTGTGCATGTCTGTGATGTCAAAAATACATCTGTGTTTCCTTAGAGCAATATAAAACACGACCCCAAACACTGTTACTCAACACCCAGGAAAATAAGAACGTTTGGCTGGCTATTATCATCTTACTGATAATTTGAGAATAATCCGATGTCTTGGGCTAGTCTGATGGGAAGTCCTTTCCCAGCTGTAAGGCTCCTGTCCAGCCAAAATGTGGGCATGGCTGCGCCTGATAGCAGTTTTGTAAATTGTTAAAAACACAATAATGAAACGCTTGTGCATTTAATGATCTTAGCATAGAAAACACCTGTTCTACTCTAAAAAAGTGTAAATGTTGATTTGAGGGGCATTATATGGAGGTTTTGCCGTAATAATAATAATACCTGCCGCAATAGTAGATGAATTGTGGCTTACAACATTATTGTTGGTGCAAACAAAAGTGCATCCTAAAATGCAACATTCATTTTGGAAAAATGGAAAAGTGACACACGCCTCCATCAACATGCAATTATCTCTCCTCAAACAAGCAATGACTGACAGGTGCATGTGAAATAATTGAAATATATTTTAATAAGCACTGTGCCATGTATGTGAGTTCTGGCTCATGGAACCCGCACCATCAGTAGATAAAAAATAGATTAAATATTTAAATATGTAATATTCATTTGAGTAAAAACATTATCTGTTATCATAGTCTATTATTTAAATTGTTTTGTATGACTTCTTACGCAATATAGCCAGACTATTTAAAACATAAGGTAATCTGAGTAGAAGCACTTGGACATCTTTAACTTTGTTATGGATATTGTGATTTCCATAAACAAAATTGTGGATGTAACAAGGATACATTTCTTTCTTGTTAGAACCATTAAACATGTTTTGATTTCAAACCAACGATGGTAGTGGGCATACATGGAGTGAGTGGACTTAATAGGTACCCTAGTGTATCTTGACACGATGGTAGTGGGCATGGTGAGTGGACTTAATAGGTACCCTCGTATGTCTTGATGGTAGTGGGCATTAGAATGTTCTACCGCTTGAGCTCCTATAGCTTTTACAAGTTTAAAATAAACTGTAGCTCCCACACCGGACAGTAAACAATATAGTCCCCAGAAATCACCACAAGGCCATCTTCTATTTCAGTACAACATCAAGTAAAACATTGTGTTATTTTAGTAGTTGTAGTAGTACATTTAGTATTAGTAGTAGTAGGGGTAGTAGTAACTACTAGCAGCATTAGAACAGTAAAATAGATGAATTGATTACAAGTTTTTAATGGAACTATACTGTTTGTCTAAGCAATGTGTGATGATAGTGGTCACAATAAAAAGGTTGTTCCAATGATACATGGATTGTGAATGGCTTGCATTAAGGGGACAAATAATAATTTGAATGATGATGAAGGCAATGCAGTGGGGACAGTAGTCCAGCTGTAGTAATGAGAGAGTTTGCGGAAAGAAGAGCTGATAGTTTATTGTCTGTAGTAACAGAACGATAAGGGTAGAAAAGAGGTAATGGAGACACAGCTTATGAGTGACACCTCTAAGGGCAACTACTGTTCCTCCTATGAATAAGATTAGAGGTGCCGAAGAGAAGAATATGGCTTAGTGAAGCATTAGTGCACAGAGCACTCATTTAGGGCATAAAGGTGTCTAGTGAAGAGGACACAAGCTAAAGGATGTGTCTCACTAATTCTTTTAATAAGGCTGTAGGCCTACGTTAGAATATGAGAGGATTTAATTCGGCTCACTCTGTTATCTTAGGAGGATTTAGAAATGCACTCAGAATCTGATACGCAGTTTGTTTTACCTGCAAATTCTTCTAAAAACATTCAATGAATTTGCATGTGTTATAAAAATGCTGTTTTTCATGTCTGCTTAGCACATGCATATGTGTGTGTATTTGCATGTATATATTCATCAAATGTTTGGACGCACCTACTTATTTAAGGGTTTTTAGTATTAGTTAAACAGATATACAGAAAATCCGTTTTGTAGATTTGTCAAATAAGCAACCCTTTGCCTTGATGACTGCTTTGCACACTCCTGGTTACAAGTTCATTAGAGTTACCAGCCTCAGAAATTGGCACTTAACTAGACCTCAGATTGCGGTCCAAGTAAATGCTTCCCAGAGTTCAAGTAACAGACATCTCAACTTCAACTATGTGAATCAGGCCTTCGTAATTGAAAAACTGCATAGAAATCACTACTGACGGATACCAAGAAGAAGGAACTTGCTTGGGCCAAGAAAAACAGTACACTGTATGTACAGATACTGTATTATGTATAACAGGAGTAAAAACATATTTGCCGTGAATGGAGGTAAGAAGGTGTTCTGCGTTTAATTTTTTTGTGAGTAGTTTTTCTATAAGATAAAAGTGGATACAACAAAGTAAATTGATGTAGGAGTTGTTTAAATCAATAGCTCTCATATATCTGTAGAATCCCATGGTTCACTCCGTCTGGAAGTTATGAAAGGTTTGTCAGAAAAACTCAAAAGACAACCACACGCATAATCACACTATCCATATGGGATCAACAGATGCTTGGCCGTCAGAACAATGGCTTTGTTAGTTAACATATGCTGTGTGATGCTTCTCGGCCAACCTTTGTCAAATAATTCATTCTGACAAAGCAGCTTCTCTGATGAAATGTACATATATAAGTACACTGCATTCAAAAGTATCGGGTCGCGTGTTTTCCAAAGAAAAGCCATTAAAAGTCCATCAAACTATAATCTGATTGTTAATATTGTAAATGTTTAAAAAATTGTTGATTTTTAATGGAATATCTAAGTAGGCACGCAGAGTCAACCATCATTCCTGTGTTCCAATGGCAGGTTAGGTTTGCTACTCCAAGGTAATCATTTGAAAAGTTTAATTGATCATTCAAAATTATTGTAATTATGTCAGCACTGCTAAATACAGTTGTGCTGATTAACCCTCGTGCTGTCCTCATGGGTCACTGTGTCCCGGCCGCATGAGAGGCGGAGCTTTGCACTGTCATCGGGCTGAACGCTGCCTTGACGTTACTTCGTGACCATTTCCGGGGTCAGGGAGACCTCACTAGACACGACCGAGGCATAACTCCACTGAGGGAAGTTCATAGGCCTCGCGCGGCCCTCGGGGTCTCTGCGACCGCACAACAGTCGCGCTGCCCTCTGGGTCTTCGTGACCATTTCCGGGGTCAGGGAGACCTCACTAGACACGACCGAGGCATAACTCCACTGA
>JACXGK010001402.1:54167-70726 GCA_016801125.1 Novumbra hubbsi | reverse complement strand
GGCGACAACCTGTCGCTGGAAAGGGAGGGGAGACACGACGCCCAGGTGGGGAACCCCTCGAGCGGTGCCAGGCGACAACCTGGCGCCCCCATGGCGAAGGGGGGCGAACACACACGCGTTTATAATATTAAAAACACACACACATACACGCACGCACATGCACACATACACGCACGCACATGCACCCACGCCCCGGGGGGCAAAAACCCCGCCCCCTTATGTCCCGCCTCTCCGCACCGGAAGTAGGGGTAATTAACCTGTCACTTTGATTGCTGCCGTATACTACTTCTCTCTCACAACCCATCTTCAATGCTCTTACTGTTGGCCAAGATCTCGCGATACATGGCCCCATCCATCCTCCCCTAAATGCAGTGCAGTCGTCCTGTCCCCTTTGCAGATAAGCATCCACAAAGAATAATGTTTCCACCTCCATGTTTCATGGTTGGGATGGTGTTCTTGGGGTTGTACTCATCCTTCTTCTTCCTCCAAACACGGCGAGTGGAGTTTAGACCAAAAAGCTCTATTTTTGTCTCATCAGACCACATGACCTTCTCCCATTCCTCCTCGTGATCATCCAGATGGCTTGAGTTGGGGGACCTTGCGTGCGCTGCAGGATTTTAATCCATGATGGTGTAGTGTGTTACTAATGGTTTTCTTTGAGACTGTGGTCCCAGCTCTCTTCAGGTCATTGACCAGGTCCTGCCGTGTAGTTCTGGGCTGATCCCTCATCTTCCTCATGATCATTGATGCCCCACGAGGTGAGATCTTGCATTGAGCCCCAGACCGAGGGTGATTGACCATCATCTTGAACTTCTTCCATTTTCAGTTGTTGCCTTCTCACCAAGCTGCTTGCCTATTGTCCTGTAGCCCATCCCAGCAGATCTACAATTTTATCCCTGATGTCCTTACACAGCTCTCTGGTCTTGGCCATTGTGGAGAGGTTGGAATCTGTTTGATTGAGTGTTTGGACAGGTGTCTGTTATACAGGTAATGAGTGGAGAACAGGAGGGCTTCTTAAATAAAACCTACCAAGTCTTTGAGAGACGGAATTCTTACTGGTTGGTAGGTGATCAAATACTTATGGATTTTTTTTTTGATTCCGTCTCTCACAATGGAAATGTACCTATGATAAATTACAGACCTCTACATGCTTTGTAAGTAGAAAAACTTGCAAAATCAGCAGTGTATCAATTACGTGTTCTCCCCACTGTATATGTGCATGTACACTGCTCCAAAAAATTAAGGGAACACATACATCATTGGTTCTCGATTAAACAAATATATTAAAGATCTAAATCCTCACTGTACGTTTTGTATTTGTTATAATTATTACATATGTGTTTGTTCATGCAAATTCATTAGGCAGGTGAATCCAAAAAATATAAATTATTAGGGCACACTTCTATAGAAAAAAAACAAAGCTTGCTCTTCATAAATACATTGATATTGTATTATTACAAAATACACTGGACTGTAGCTTGAACGTAATAACATAAGTTAGATTTGAATAATGTGGTTTTTAATAAGCCACAAAATGTCACTGACAAAGGAATGCTTATAGCTGGGTCATGTATAGCAAGATTCTACAGATTATGTAGTAAACATTATTATCATTATTAAGCATTCGCACAATGTAAATGGGGGGGTGAGAGGTTTTGAAAGATGTCTTTACAAAAGTGTCTAAATGTTTTATTTAAGTATCTGTAACAAGGATATGATTAATTGATTAGGCAATTACTAAAATAGTAATTAATTACAGCCCTAGAGGATGTAGGTGACATTGCCCAGTTGTGTTCGGGTCCACTTCTGTCAAAACAACTCATTATGAGATTAACTTTTGTTTACTTCAGGGACAAACAAGATGATAGAATTATTCAAATATATTTTTTCACAGAATAACATTGACTGGTCAAAACTGCCACCTGTGCTTTGGTGCCCCAAACATGCGAGGAAATGCGAAGGGACTTATATGCCTGAGGGGAAAGAGACAGAAAATGCACAACTTTGTTGTTTACAATGTATAATTTACCAGGAGGCACTTATAGCTAAACTTAATGACATAATATGGTATGACTTGATATTGCAATTATGAAGCAAACATAATAAACATGTCAATGAAACTGGCCAACATTCTTCCTGTAACCCTAAAAGGTTTCTGCTGCAGCCAAAGCTCTGTATGTATGAACACAGAACTAATAGACTGAACACAGAACTAATGTCAACTCTGGGCCCATGCAGCCTGCGCTTCTGTTTGTGAAGGGGCTATTCTCAGTAACATACAGCATGGAAAAGGGTCAGAATCTGGGCTAAGTTTAGAAGGGAATCCAGGACACCTGGATCAGTTTACAAACACACACACAAACAACGGGGATGTGAATCTTTACCTTTCAACAGTATTCAATGGTTAATACATGTACATGTATTGAGCTATTTAAATATACATATGTATCTTTAAACATGTGAATATCTACTAAATAAACAGCATGATTCTGCATTTCAAAAAACCCATTCTGATCTTTTATTGGCTTAAACCAGTTGGAATGTTTTTACAGTGCTCCTCCAACTCAGAAGCAATGGGGACTGTTACATATTGCTCTCCTAATTTGAAAATGTAACCTGTAACATCAGCAGGTATTTTATTAATAGCTCTCTGTGTTTGTGATAGGGACTTACTAGGTGTCTCCAGTACAATGCATTCATATGTTACTTGCAGAATGCGGTATTGGAAAATTGTAACATTTTCCAAAAAGCTAAAAGAAAACGCTGCTGATATTTACAACCAGCAACAAATAAAAAAAGTATTAAACAGTTTTAATGTAATTTCAAATACATATAAAAAAATGTAGTCTTAAGAGCGTGGAGGAGATACCAGGAGACCGGCCATTACACAAGGAGAGCTGGACAGGGCCGTAGAAGGGCATCAGCCCAGCATCAGGAAAGGTATCTGCTCCTTTGTGCAAGGAGGAAAAGGAGAAGCACTGCCATGTGGGCCCGATGTCCTCTGGTGGGACCCAGCATCGTGCTTCTCGATTGGCATTTTCCAGAAAGCACCAGAATTGTAATGTCCGACACTGGCACACCGTTCTTTTCACAGATGAGAGCAGGTTCACACTGAGCACATGTGACAGACGTAAAAGAGTCTAGAGATGCCTTGGTGAATGTAATGC
Organism: Novumbra hubbsi; assembly: GCA_016801125.1. NCBI lineage: Eukaryota > Metazoa > Chordata > Actinopteri > Esociformes > Umbridae > Novumbra > Novumbra hubbsi. The sequence continues at coordinate 67,559 of JACXGK010001402.1, read as the reverse complement.
TGCCTACAACATCATCCAGCATAACCAGATTGTCGGTGTGTCAGTGATGGTCTGGGCGGCATGTGTTTGCACAGACCTCCACGTATCAACTGATGGTACCCTGACTCCAGTTAGGTACTAGGATCTTCAGACCCATCGTCAGACTGTACACTAATGCAGTGGGCTCTGGGTTCCTCTTGGTGCAGGACAATGCTCAGCCTCACATGGCCAGAATACATAGGCAGTTCCTGGATGACAAAAACAACGATGCCATTGAATGCCACTCACGTTCCCCAGACCTGAATCCTATTGACAACTCTTGGGACATTATGTATCGGTTCATCTGACGCCGCCAAGTAGCGCCTCACAATGTCCAGGCGCTCACTGATGCCCTGATCTAGGAGGAGATCCACCAGGATCCGCCGTCTAATCAAGAACATGCCCAGGTATTGTCAGTAGTGCATACAGGAACGTTGGGAGTGCATACATACACACAACTGAGTCACATTATGAGTAGCCTTAATGAATCTCACGTCAGTTTGAACGCCTGTGATTTTAATATTTTACTTAAATTTTTGGTGTGAGTTTAAATCCTGCCTACAATCGGTTGGTTTTATTTTGGTTTTCATTAACTGTTGTTATGTAATTCGGTTCTCAACTAATTACACAATGTACAGTAAAGATTTTGATCTTTAATATGTTTCCTCAATCAAGACCCGATGTGTGATTTAAGTGTTCCACGTTTGCAAAACTGATCACATACACAGAATTCCCTGCTGAGAAGTGAGCAATATGAACGTTACATTTCGGAATCGGATCGGAAACTGGTGCTTCTCTCGCCTGATCTTAAACATAGCTTCATAAATAACTGACATGAATTAGACTTTTAGAAGGTGTAAGTTATTCTCCCAGTCAAAGCATGTAGTTCCAAATGACATTGCCAGTCAAAGTGAGGACTGACACTAATAAGCTGCCTTCATTATGCTTTCACAACACACGCTACTGCTTATTATACATGCACACTTAACCCTCAACTGCATAAGGAGGTTTGATTGCTCAGGCAGCCAGTTAATTTTTCATAGGCCGAGACTGATAAGATAACATTATTCTTATTACCCTCTGGTCGAAGGGCGACAGTGGTAGACAAACTGTTATTAAGAGCCAAGATGCTTTTATATATTGTATACTCGCACACTGTATCTAACATCTAATATGCCTTCTTTAATAGCCATTTATTCATAAATACAAAACATCCCGATCTGAATAAATCTGAGTTAGATTATGTTTACTTCTACAAATACCATGGTATATGTGTTATCTCGTCACTCATGCAATATCACCCAATATCACCCACCTTCCCTCTGAAGTTCAATGCATTATTTATTTTGGTTTCGCAACAAGACATCCTCCATCCACACTGCCAAGTATACTCTTGGAAAAATGTATATTCTGCCAATCCTCATGTATAGGCAACATAGACCATAGGCTTGAATGTCTTAGGCCGAGTCATCATTGAAAATAACTTACCTGGTTATATAACAGTTAAAAACATATAAAAAGATAAAACCTTTTGTTGTACATGGGAGCTTGTGAATATTGTGCTTCTCAATTGTAATCACTCCCCTTACCATTTTATGGTGCGAGAACAAAAATGGTGTATGTATTATAGATGCTATAAATATATTAGCTACTGAATTTAATAACCTTTTAACTAACGGTGTATACAACCTTTACCCTAAACTTTTGTCCTAACCTTAACTGTTACCTTAAAAACTTGTTCAACATAACCTCTATGTTAAGTAATAAATTGCTTATCAACAGATATAATATAAATAACATCTAGAACAAATTTTGCATTAAACAATGTTTGGATTTGTTTCTAGCATGCTATCTATTCATTTCTAAAGATTACCATAGTATAAGTGACATCTTTAGCTACAATTGTTCAGGAATAAACAACAAATCAATATTTTATTTACAAAGCAAAAACATTCTAGAAAATAGCTTAAAATTGTCAAATGCCACTTTGACATAAAACCAAACAGGCAGCTTACTTAAGAATTCATAAACCATCTGTTAGCAGTGTGTTTCTGGTTACTTTGTTAATGGATGCAGGAGCCGTTATAGATATAGGTTTCTTATGTCTCTTCAACAAAATAAATTATTCTCAAATTTTGGCATAAAAATACACAACTTCAGTTATTTTTATTATTATCAGTTTCTTCCCATCGACAGCTGGCCTAACAAGGCCAGATGACCCCCACGGATACTGACACCCTCTGCCCCATAACTTAAACTTAAATTCTACTTAAGAATTAAGCATCACATTAATGCACTTCTTTGGACTTCCTTCTTGCACATTGCACTTTGCCACTTATTCAGTAAATGTTTGCTCATTTTATATTTACTGTGTCATTTCAATGTTTTACCTCATTCAACTTACTGTGTTTTCTGTCATGCACCATAGCACGAAAGCAAATTCCTTGTATGTGTAAACCTACTTGGTAATACAGTTGATTCTTCTGAGTTATTTGGTCACCCTTCACTGATTAAAAAGGGTAGATGAAAAATTACTAACACCACACTACTTTCACCACTTGGAGGATATTGTGATATTCTATTGACAAAGTAACTACAGTCATCAAATTGCAGGTGGAGATTTAAACAAAAACATCATCCTCCCTTTCTTTAGTCTGATTCACAGAAATATACTGAATCATTAATAATCTCAATAGTAATTCCTATCATACCACAGACCTGTGTTTACTTCCATCTCCCTCATTTTGACTAATTTTATATGTGTTTTCAATCATCTGAACTACGTGTTTACACAGAACAGCATTAGAAAAAATGATTTTATGTTCTGTTAATTCTATTACTACAGTCCATTCATGGAGTTGTTGATTCCGGTTCTGCTGGTAGCATATCTTGCCTACATAAATCAGAGGTGCTAATCCTACAATCTGATTACTGATGATTATAGAATTGCAAATGCTGTAAAATAGATGACAAACATATTATACATTTTGTATGTTATTAACCGACACAATTTATATTATATTATAATAATTTTCACACAAGTATTGCATTTTTAGCAGTAGGTATTTAAGGCTGCAGACATGGTTGTGGATCAGGGCGGGTCAAACCCATGGGTGACATTTTTAATGATTCCAAAAAAGTTGGAATGCTGCCTACTAAAACTTGGGATATTCTATGCTACACAATATAATAAAAAATAAATCTCTGTTCGAAGAGGGTCATTGTCTGGCTGAAAGATAAACCTCCCTCCCAGTCTCAAGTCTTTTGCAGACTGCATCAGATTTTAGTCAAAGTTTGCCCTATATTTGGTTCCATCCATCTTTCCATCCATTCTGACCTTCAGTTTCCCTGTACCTGCATAGGAGAAGCATCCCCACAGCATGATGCTACCACCACCATGTAAACCAATTGTTAATCTTTTTATTAAATACAAATAATAATGAAACATCACAGAAACCATTTACTTGGTCGTATTATGTACTACTACTTGCTAAAAACAAAAATTCTGCAACGTAAGTATATTTGCATAATGGGACATCTGACATTTATCAAATAGGGATTGAGACTAAACTATTAAACTAAACTGTGAAAACAGCTGTGGTAAAATGTTTATGTAAATTGTCAGGGTTCCGCCCTGACCCTGTCTCCAGTTCCGGTCCCAGCGCACCCTCTGGTGGCCATGTGGCGCACCTGCACGCACCAGTCACTAATCACCTACGTCAACTACACACACCTGTTCCCCATCACTCCCATCAGTGCCCTACATAAGCACCCCAGTTCCGCCGGCTCACTGCCAGTACAAACAACGTAGTACTCACGTCTACAAGTTACGGCTCCTGCCTTACGCAGCTCAGTAGTTACGACATCCTGACTTATCTAACTCCCAGCTCGTTATATCCGAGCCCTCCCAACATCCTGCCATTTCTGCCCTACCGGTCCTTCATAACACCAGCTACATCGAGCACTTGGGTCCCGTCCTCGCTTCTGCGAGTCCAGTCCTTACAGATTGTACTGGCCAACATGGACCCAGCCGAACCCATTCACCACGCATTACACCAACAAGGAGGCGCCATTCAACGACATGAGGATCTCTTACAACATTTATCGGAGACTCTGTCCGAGTTGGTGGTCACCCTTCGGAGCGAACGGCAACAAACACCTGCTGACGCCCTACGTCAACCCGACGCTAGCGGTGGTACTCACCTGTCTCCGCTTCCCCTTTCACCCGTCCATCGTAAACCGCATGTTGCTCCGCCTGAGCGTTTTACAGGCGAATTTGGCCGGGTTCGTCTTTTTCTTTTACAATGCTCCTTGCTTTTCGAGCAACAGCCCTGTTCCTATCCTACGGAGAGGTCGAAGATCGCCTATCTCATCAGCGCTCTTTCTGGCAAAGCTCTCGCTTGGGCCTCGGCCGTCTGGGTATCAGACAGCCCCCTCTGCTCCTCCTATGCAGTGTTTACCGAGGAGCTCCAAAAAGTATTTGGTCAACAGGAGGGAGGCAATGATGTGGGTCGAAGTCTCCTTGCGCTGCGTCAGGGCTCACACAGTGCGATGGAGTACGCCGTCGATTTCCGAATCCTTATTGCGTAGAGTGGTTAGAACAACGTCGCTCTCCAAGGTGCGTTCCTGAACGGACTCTCGGACACCCTCAAGGACGAACTCGCTTCCAGAGAGGAACCGGAGACCCTGGACCAGCTAATCGCCCTTACCCAGCGAGTGGACAATCGACTGCGTGAACGCCGACGCGAAAGGAACCCTATGCCTCACGCCCGCGCGTCCGCGCCACCGGCCGTGCTCAGGCACCCTGCCGCTGTTACTGAAGCGGGGCATCCGTCCGACCCTGACAGCGACGCTGTGCCCATGCAGCTAGGGCGCACACGCCTCTCCAGAGCAGAGAGGGAGCACCGTTTGGCCGAAGGAGCGTGTCTATACTGCGGTAGGAAGGGACATGCTATTCGGTTGTGCCCGGCGTTGCGGGGAAACGCGACCGCCTAACCATAAAGGAGGAGATATGGACGGGCAATGCACAGACATCCTCCTCCTCTACGGAGAGCCTCGAGGCTACCCTCCATTGGACTACCACTTCATTACCGGTACGCCTCCTCCTCGACTCCGGTGCGGATGGCAAATTCATCGACAGAGGGCTTGTCGAACAAATGGAGATTGCTTGTTCTCCCGTCACCCCTCCTGTCACGGTCAGAGGATTGTGTGGCCAACAGAAGACCAAAAGCTCCATCCGTGTGCGTTTTTCTCCAGGAAACTGTCGTCCACGGAGAGGAATTACGATGTCGGCAATAAGGAGCTCCTTGCCGTCAAACTGGCGTTGGAGGAGTGGCGACACTGGCTGGAGGGTGCCGAAGTACCATTCATAGTGTGGACGGACCACAAAAACTTGTCGTACCTGCACGTTGGGCTCTCTTCTTCGGCCGGTTTCGTTTTCACCTCACGTACAGACCCGGCTCCCGTAATGTGAAACCTGACGCCCTCTCTCGCCTTCACGCCAAGGAGGAAACCGACGACGTCCCTGTCACCATACTGCCGCCTTCTTGCATTCGTGCGGGACTTACGTGGGCGATTGAGACGTCCATCAGGCGTGCACAACGATTACAGCCAGACCCGGGAAATGGTCCACGTGACCGGCTGTTTGTTCCTGATGCGGTGCGCACTGAGGTACTCACATGGGCTCACACCTCCCGTCTCACCTGCCACCCGGGCGTCAGCCGCACTCTCTCCGTCATGCGTAGCCATTTCTGGTGGCCTAACATGGCCAAGGACGCCCGAGAGTACGTCGCTGCTTGCACGGTGTGCGCGCGCCCGCCGACCCTGGTCGCACGTCTCTATGGACTTCGTTACCGGTCTCCCTCCATCCAACGGCATGACCGCCATCCTCACCATCGTCGATCGGTTCTCGAAGATGGCACACTTCGTGGCCCTTCCCAAACTGCCTTCAGCTAGGGAGACCGTGGATCTGTTGGTGGCGCATGTCCTCCGTCCGCACGGCATACCCCACGATGTGGTGTCGGACCGCGGCCCTCAGTTTGCCTCGCAGGTGTGGAAGGCATTTTGCCAAGGCATCGGAGCTACCGTCAGCCTCTCATCCGGTTATCACCCACAGTCCAACGGCCAGACCGAACGGGTCAACCAGGAGCTGGAGGCTGGGCTCCGTACCGTTGCCTCTACCGGCCCTTCCACTTGGGCCTCCTCCCTGGTCTGGGTGGAGTACGCCCATAACACCCTGGTGTGCTCCTCCTCGGGCCTGTCCCCGTTTCACGCGTGTATGGGCTACCAGCCTCCTGTGTTCCCCAGTCAGGAGGTGGACATCGCCGTCCCGTCAGTGCAAGCACACCTCAGGCGCTGTCGGGTTGTTTGGAGACGTGCCCGCGCGGCTCTGCTGCGCGCCTGGGCCACGGCCAAGCACTTCGCGGATCGGCGTCGTTCCGCTGCACCGGCCTACAGCCCCGGCCAACGGGTGTGGCTCCTGGCGAAGGATCTACCCCTCAGGGTCGAGGCACGGAAGCTCGCCCCGCGTTACCTGGGTCCCTACGCCGTGGAATCGTTGGTTAACCCCTGCTCTGTTAGGCTCCGACTGCCCGCCTCCATGCGCGTACACCCGGTGTTCCACGTCTCCCAGCTCAAGCCTGTGGCCACCAGCCCTCTCTGTCCTGCTACCCCGGCGCCGCCGCCTCCGCGTTTGATTGACGACCACCCTGCCTACACGGTCCGTCGCCTGCTGGACATCCGCCGTCGGGGTCGCGGACTCCAGTACCTGGTGGATTGGGAGGGTTACGGCCCCGAGGAGCGTAGTTGGCAACCCTGTTCCCGTATCCTGGATCCCTCCCTGATCCGGGATTTCCATCGGGCACATCCTGGTCGTGTCGGGCGGCCGCCAGGTGGCGTCCGTAGAGGGGGGGGGTGTCCTGTCAGGGTTCCGCCCTGACCCTGTCTCCAGTTCCGGTCCCAGCGCACCCTCTGGTGGCCATGTGGCGCACCTGCACGCACCAGTCACTAATCACCTACGTCAACTACACACACCTGTTCCCCATCACTCCCATCAGTGCTCTACATAAGCACCCCAGTTCCGCCGGCTCACTGCCAGTACAAACAACGTAGTACTCAAGTCCACAAGTTACGGCTCCTGCCTTACGCAGCTCAGTAGTTACGACATCCTGACTTATCTAACTCCCGGCTCGTTATATCCGAGCCCTCCCAACATCCTGCCATTTCTGCCCTACCGGTCCTTCATAACACCAGCTACATCGAGCACTTGGGTCCCGTCCTCGCTTCTGCGAGTCCAGTCCTTACATAAATCAGTGCTTTTAAATATTCATACTTCAATTTAGACTCTTTTCATTGAGGCTTGACATGTCCTCACCCACCTTACAAGATAACTAAACATACCTGCCTATCCCAAAATCTACCTATATTTTTCAGGTGTTCATTTTTGGACTAAATGTCTTCACACATACCTTGGACAGTTATCTAAATCTGACTGCAATATTTAATTGTCTGGATTAGATTTTTACAGAAACAATATACAGTGGATATAAAAAGTCTACACACCCCTGTTAAAATTCCAGGTTTTTGTGATGTAAAAAAAATTTGACTGGGCTAACTCAGCTGCATGTTTGGACTGCTTTGGCCTAACCTACAGCACATTGGATATTATAAACCAGGAGGTTTATATCCTGAATGTGTATCTGTTCTGGAAACAAAAAATAGCACGATTTTACAAAGCCACTCAGTCTCTTTGTACTGCCACCCATGTCACATTAGCTATCTCTCATGCTTTATTTTACGATAAAAGGCAAAACAGAAAAAGAATATTGTCATCTGAATAAATAAAATACAGTATAAATGACCCGGTTCTGGGGCTATTTTAATCCTCTGCGTGCTTTCTATCCTGCTCTATGTTGAAAGACTTTGCCAGTGGTTGGCAATCATGTCTTGTATTTCACAGTATTGTATTGTACATAGGCAACACATTGGTTATTATAAACCAGGTGGTTTAAATCCTCAATACCTATCTGTTCTGCAAACAACCAATATTCTGGAAACAATCAGTATTCTGCTACGTAATCTTTTTACGATTTTCCTGTAGATCACAGAATTTCTGTCCCATATAACCATGATATGTTTCTTTGACAATGTCCAAGCACATGGACAGTTGTTCATTGGCCAGCACCAACATTGCCTGGTTTTGGCCCTGTAGAAGCCTGCTTTATCAACAACAAACATTTGCTTGTCATCTTGTGATCACGGCAGCTCAGTTTGTAATGTTGACTCCTTTCAGAGGCTATTTTATTCTTCTGTGTGCTGTCTATCCTGCTCAATGTTTAAAGACATTGCCAGTGTGCACATAGTTTGAAGCTAAGTTGAGTATAGTTATATTAAAATGTATTTTAACAACAGAGAAGACAATCTTATCAAAAGTCATGCACATACTTTGTAAGAAAACAAGGTATTTCAATGTGCAACATGTCTATTTAGATACAGTTGTGAAACACTGGCTTTTTGATGAATTGTGTTTTTTTGTACTAAGAGTGGTGAAATACTACAACATACTGTACATGTGTGAATAGAACCAAAGCATCAGAAACATTTTTATTTGTGTAAATTCTGTCCTTTGTTCATTTGTCCATGAGATATTGTCCGTGTCACAATGAATATCTTTACTGTTGGCATGGTGAGTTCAAACTGACGTTGGTCACTTGTAATCTTACTTATCCATGGGCTGATGGAGGCTGGCCTGCTCATGGTCAATCATAAATCACAAAGGGAGCAAGCTACGTTTGAGGAATATGCACAGTGAACGATTCTGCATCGATGCATAAAAAGAATAGATTTTTTGTTTTAATAAATAAATATATACACAGTCATTTTTTTTGTAAATAAATACTTAGCAATTAAAGCTGGAAGCAGCTATGTAGGGGCAAAGTAAAACCTAGAGATCGACAAGAGAGTATGTGGCGATTGAATCGATCGTGTGAAAAGTGTGGCGGTAGACAGTGATACGACATTGTAATTCACTAGACAAAAGTTTCTGAGAAATTTGTCTAGTGCATTTTGTTTAATTGTACTTTAACTGTTTAATGACAACAAATACATTCTTATATTGTATTTTAAGCACCTCTTGGACTACATTTACCAAACCACTTTTTATTATTAACACCATCACAGTCTTTTGAGGGTGTTAACAATGTACTAAAGATTATTTGGTCAGCTTAAACTCTCAATAAAGATGAAATGGACTATGTGTTTACTACATTCAGTGTTGCAAGGTTAGTATTACTTTAAAGTGAGGTGACATTGCATTTTAATGCACTCTAGGCAAAAAGGTCTCGGGGCAGGTTTTTGCGTTTGAGTATTGAAATACACGGTAGTATATAGATGTACACTTAGCATATAGCAAACATAGATGTACACTTAGTCTACGGATTGACAGATGAGTCTTCATAAATGTGTGTGTATTCTGTGGATTTGAAAAATGCATCTGAGGGTCACACACACAAATACACTCCCCAGGAATACTGCACGGTGCATAGGTATGTGTGTGTGCGCATGTGGGTGTGTGTTTGTGTGTGTCTGTCTCTGGTAAATGATCTCAGTGTGTACACCAGTCAAAGAACCATGAGTGGGGTCAACTACACCCACTTTTTTTCCACAGGATAAAGTGCACTATTCCTGGGTAACATAAGAGTGTGTGTGGGTGTGTGGGTGTGTGCGTGTGCATGTGTGTGATTGTGTGAGGGACATTGAGATACGCACTCACGTACAATTTTTTGCCCTCTCAATGGATTTTATTGTCTGTTACTGATAAACCGTTTTGATAATCAAAAAAACGTATAACTTTTGTGCGGCTTGGTCTAAAGATCAACTGTGCCAAAAATCCGGACGATTAAACAAAATGTCTGACCTGTGAACGTTTTTTAAGCTTTTTGACAACATCCAAGATGGCGGAAATACTATATAGCCGGAAATGAACGCCATGGTGTGCGTTGAACCCAGCTTGTTTTTGAATATTGGACATATGGTTCAGAAGTTAAATGGGTAAACACATGTCCAACTTTCACATGTTGGTGGCGCTCATGTGAGTGAGGCAGAGATATGAAACTTAGTGAGAGGCACTTTTAGTTTTTTAAAGAAAAACAAGCTTCATAAAGATTATACAATGCGCAAGACTGTCAAGCCTAGATTAAATAGTTCGGCAACACTACAAATGGAGTCACATTTCCCATTGACACTCAAAGCTGGGGTTAGCATCAACCCCGCAATACACAGCAAATCAGCCTATTATACAATAATTGAGACTGTACCACATTACAACAGGATTGTAAGGATCTCTTACTCGGTGGTGGAAAACACAGGATTTCGCTTCCTCCTCCATACTCTTGTGCAAACATACATAATCCCTTCTCTGAGTTCACAAACACCGCTATACCTGTGCTGCACAGTGACACAAAATCCAGAGTAACGGAGTTGATGTGTAAACCGTTCGAGTGGTCATCACCTGCGATTCCTGGACATCCATCACCACAGAGTCCTCATTATATTTGCGATGACTGGCAGCTGAATTCACAAACAAGAGGCTTTTACGAAAGCAACATGGGTTTTTGCTAAATCATATTTCAGAGTGAATAAACAAACTTTGATTTTCCACATTATCCATACAATATTTTATACAACCTTGTTTTAAAAATAATTGTATTTATGTTATAGTCCATGTTATAAACCATGTTTTATACCGTGCATTTTCCTGTAATAAAGCTGCTACAGAAATGTATGTTTACAATGTCAAAACTTTATTTTATGTTACACAAAAAAAAATCCTAAATAACTTGGAAAATATGTTGACATGAAATTTGATATGTTCTTGTGTTTGAAAACCAATGATTCATTTAAAGGCTGAAAGAGAGAGTTTTAATTATTTGCATTTATTATAAAATAATTGGAGGACAAAATGCATAGTGATGCATCAAGAATCAGTATACAATTGAATCGTTACCCCCTGCATCGTAATGGAATTGTGAGGCAGACGAAAATTCACAACTCTTATTTAGAGTGGATTTAGGGAAGTCCTTTTAAAAGAGTGTTCATAATCTCTGCTCGTTACCTGTATAAAAAACACTTGGGAGCCAGAAATCTTGCTGATTGATAGGGGATCAAATACTTATTTCACTGAGTAAAATGTATAACTTATTTGAAAGTGGATTTGTTTGTTGTTATTCTGTCTTTCACTGTTCAAATAAACCTACCACTAAAATTAAACAACATTATTCTCTTATTTTCAGCAGCATTTCACTATTGACCTCAGCTAGCAATTGTTTTGTTGTGTTTACTTCTCTGTTTAGACACACACACACAAACGCAAGAGAAAGGGGTTCTTGTTCTCGAAATAAAATAAAATGTTCTGCCCATTAAAATAACATAAAATGTATCTGAAGTGTACAGTGTTAATGTTGTACATGACTATACTAGCAAGAAACAGCAGTTCTACATACAGCTCTGGAAAAAGTTAGATGACTGCACCTTTATCCTTACCAACAATGTAACGTTGTTTTGATACAAAACATGTTTGAGTGAGGAACCAGAGGCCAATTATCATCAACCATCACTCCTCTGTTTCAATGGCATGTTTTGTTTGCTAATCCAAGTATATCATTTTAAATGGATAATTGATCAAAACACTTTCGCAAATTTATCAAAACCCATTATGTTAGCCCTGTTGAAAACTGTTGTGCTGATTATATTAATGAAGCAATAATTCGTACTTACTGTAGACTAATTCAGTATATTCAGCATCATTTATGGGTTCGATAAGTTGCAAAAAAATGCCAGAAACAATAAACTTGCCATTGTATTCTTGTTCTCCATTCTGAGAAAAAAAAGCTTTTCAATGCAGGAAATTGCCAAGAAACTTAAGATCTTGTACAACATTGTGTCCAACTCCATTCACAGAACTGTATAAACTGGGTCTAACCAGACTATAAAGTGTGGTTGACCCCGGTGCACAACAGAGCTAGAGGACCAATATATTAGAGTGTCTAGTTTGAAAAACAAATGTCTCACTGGTCCTCAACTGGCAAAAGTGAAGAAGTGACTCCAGGATGCTGTTTTTTTTTACAGTGCCAGCAGCCTTCGTTGACTGCTCCCATAATAATGCCTTTCAGAAGGGAACCGTGATCTGACAGAAGATGGGTTATGCGGCAGGTGTTAAAGAGGAAGCTGTTGAGGAACAGCCGACAGACTGGTAACGGATAAGGGAGAGACCCTTATCGTCCCTGTTCACTGCTGAAGGCCAATGCGTTAGTGGGTTAGGGTAGTTCTGTGGTTGAAGGATTTGTATATTTCTGATTATCTTACTCTGATCAGAAATTACAGAGAGGCACTCTCAGCGGCAACACTCCACTCCAAAACACCAAGGCTGCAGCCCAAACTGTCATTAACAAACATCCCGCACTCTGGCACAGAAATAGCCTGAATAGGCCGGATAAATAGGGATAGTCAGCCAAGAAATGTAGATTATTGGACGCTAATCAACACATAAATTAGAGAAGAGCGTGGGGGTGGAGAACAGGAGGGAATTTGAAGAGGGGGGGAAGAGGAAAGAGAGGTGGAGTAGAGGTGTGAGGTAGGAAGAGAGGTGTGAGGGGTGAGTGAGGAAAGATGGAGGAAAGAGGAATTAGAAAGGGCCAAGAGAGGTAAAGGTGGAAGGAAATCATGTTTGTGAGCATATGGAATGTGGTGTGCATGCATCAATGTGAGACATTGCTTAAATGGGGGAAATACTGTTGAGGCTTGTTTCCTAATGAATCTGATGACTGAATGCACTCCTGTGCATTTTGCTAATGGATTGCTCATTGTAGCAGAGAATTACTCCAGGTTCATTCCCATCATCCTGTCTGGTGACGAGTAGGTGGGTACGGTGTGACGTTTCTGGATACCGGGGTGGGGGGGTGTGCCTTGTAAATTGGGAAGTCAGTTCAGGCCGTGGTCTGTGTCAAAGTTGCCCATCTTTCCCCAGTCGTTCAGGTGTCTGCCTGCTCTGTGGACTAGGGGAACTGCACTAGCTACAATCAAGCCACTATTACTGGTACAGCTAACTAGTCCATAAGATTTTGGCTTGTGGAGGAAGTAAAATGAAAAGAAAGCAATTGCACGTGAACACATACATGTGTGTGTGGAATTCATTATTAAAGATATTAGGTGGTGGACTGAAATCATGTCGTTGAGGAGTAGACTCCTAAAAAAGTAGGCTCGAGGGTTAATAGGTTACTTGGGACATTCCATAAGAGGGAGGGGGGTCAGGAAGTTAGAAGGATAAAACAAAGGACACTGTTTATCTAAGAACCTATAGATTAACTTTTAGGCTGACCA
>JACXGK010001402.1:0-54067 GCA_016801125.1 Novumbra hubbsi | reverse complement strand
CCATTCGTAATAAAGGTGTATGATTTGGGAAGACTTGAACGGCGTGGACATTCTCTGATTTGCAACCCGGGGGGAAACTTTAGTTCCTACATGTGCCATTGTTGAATGAGAGAAATACTGTTGAGCCTTGCACCCTACAGTATCTGCTGACAGAATAACCTCCTCTGTAACATGTGGCGATGAACTGGACCAAGGCGCAGGAGTGGCAAAACAGAAAGTCGATTTATTCAGACCGCTGTGCACAAAAAATTAAATATGCCTACAAGGCTATGGACAACCACTGCTCCTAACAACACGTAACATGTAACAATCACGGACACAGAGACTAGACACACAAGGGCTTATATACCGTGGTAACAGGTGGTACCTGTTAGGAATCAGGGAGGGATGCGTTCACAGGACAATGGGGAAACAGGACAAAACACACACGATGGCGACTAGAAGGCCGGCGACGTCAAACGCCGGATCGCCACGCGATCAGAGGAGGGCCCGTCCTGGGACGACAACGTGACAGTACCCCCCCCGACGCGCAGCTGGAGGCCGCCGGCCCCGGGGACGATCCGGAGGACGCGGAGCGGGACGGTCCGGACGGCGTCGATGGAAATCCCGCATGAGAGAAGGGTCCAGGACGTCCACCCGGGGCACCCAGCTCTGCTCCTCCGGACCGTAACCCTCCCACTCCACGAGATACTGAAGACCCCCCCCAAGACGCCGCGAATCCAGAAGAGACCGGACCGCATACGAAGGGGCCCCGTCGACGTCCAACAGAGGAGGGGGAGTCCCACCCACAGCATGCTCCTGGAGGGGACCAGTCACCATCAGCCTGAGGAGAGACACATGAAATGTCGGATTGATGCGATACGAAGCAGGTAAAAGCAATCTATACGAAACCTCATTGACTCTCCTCAGGACTTTAAACGGCCCCACAAACCGCGGGCTCAGCTTCCGGCAGGGCAACCGGAGCGGCAGGTTCCGCATGGACAACCAGACGCGGTCACCAGGTTTGTAGTCGGGCCGAGGCGTACGTGGGCCGAATGCCAGATGGAGGCCGCCCTCCGGAACCACTCGTCCACCGCGGACACAAGCCTCTGCGTGCCACGGGCCCATAGACGGCTGGTACCCCAGCACACACTGTAACGGCGTGAGCAGGGTGGAGGTGCTCCGGAGGGAGTTCTGGGCGTATTCGGCCCCCGGCAAGAAGCCGGCCCACCGCGCCGGTTGCTCCATGCAATATGCGCGCAAGAACCTGCCGACCTCCTGGTTAACCCTCTACACCTGGCCGTTGGATTCAGGATGGAACCCGGAGGTCAGGCTGACCGCGACCCCCAACATCCCCATAAATGCCTTCCAAACCCTGGAAGTAAACTGGGGGCCCCGGTCAGACACTATATCCTCTGGGACTCCATAGTGCCGGAAGACGTGAGTGAATAAGGCATCCGCGGTCTGCAGGGCCGTCGGGATACCGGGCAAGGGGAGCAAGCGGCAGGCCTTCGAAAACCTATCCAACGACCAGGATGGTGGTGAAACCCTGTGAAGGCGGGAAATCAGTCAGGAAATCAACACATAGGTGAGACCATGGACGCCCTGGAATAGGCAATGAAAGTAGTTTACCTGAGGGTAAGTGCCTGGGTGTCTTACTCTGGGCGCAGACCGAACAAGAGGAGACGTAAATCCTGACGTCACAGGCCAGAGTAGGCCACCAGTATTTGTCCTTCACTGCCGCTATGGTCCTGCCCACGCCAGGATGACCAGAGGAGGGTGACGTGTGGGCCCAAAACAGGAGCCTGTCCCTCACCTCCTCAGGCACGTTTGCTCAACCCTCCGGACACTGAGGTGGGGAAGGCTCCGCCCGCAACGCTGTACGTATCTCCATGTCGACCTCCCATTCCACTGGAGCCATGATGTGGGACCCCGGCAGAATGGGGGAGGTATCCACGGGCCTCTCCTCTGTGTCATGCAGGCGGGACAGGGCTCATCTGGTTAAAAGGAGGGCCCACCTGGCTTGACGGGAGTTAAGTCTCCTCGCTGAGCGGATATACTCCAGGTTCCTGTGGTCGGTCAGAACAAGAAAGGGGTGTTTGGCCCCCTCGAGCCAGTGCCTCCAGGCTGACAGGGCAGTGACCACGGCGAGCTGCTCCCGATTCCCCACATCGTAGTTCTGCTCCGCCGGGCTGAGCTTCCGTGAAAGGAAGGCACAGGGGCGGAGCTTCGGTGGAACCCCCGAGGGTTGCAAGAGCACAGCTCCCACACCAACCTCGGACGCGTCCACCTTGTAGAAGTCGAATGTTTCCCCCGGGTTGCAAATCAGAGAATGTCCACGCCGTTAAGTCTTCCCAAATCATACACCTTTATTACGAATGCATCCGGAGATCTGTTTCGCAGGACAGGAAGATCTAAAGTCCGTTCACATCGGACACAGGTTAAATAGCCACACACACAATCGATGCATTGTAGTTGCTGCGCGTGCTTCCTGGATGGGCGTATCCCATCTTGCAGACCCCGTCTCTGGGCGTAGGGTCATCTGGTGACCGTCTCGGAGGCAGATTAGGGGAGGCAGTTGAGGGGCCAGTTTGACAATAGTATATCGAACAGGAAACATCTGCTGGCTCGTGTCTGCTTCTCCTCACTTGGGTTCCCTTATCAGTATCCGTGGGTGGGGGTCAAGCTAGAAGTTAATCTATAGGTTTCCATGTATACTGTGTCCATAACTGGGGTCTGGCTGCGGCGCACGCCACACAGCCCCCTAGGTGTTGCTCTTTGGCATTCTTAGCCAACCAATCTAGCCAGATGTTAGAGTCTGCATACCCTGTGGCGCGCGATATACAATCGTACGGGGGGTCATGCGTGAGTAGTCGGTCATGACCACGGTACCGTTTGTGGGCCGGATCAGCTGGATGGTGCTGGCAGCGGTATACCTCACCACCACCATCCCCATAGCATCTTTCCCTGGCTGATCAATCCCGATAATGAACGCCAAAGTGTGTGGTACATTTTGGATTCGCCCACTACCCCCTTTGTTATGGGAGGGCTTGCCGACCCGCCGATGGACAGCGTGATGGGATTGCCTGTTGCACTGTAATCACGTTGTAATTTTTTCCCACCTCGGCTTTCTTGGCTCGGGTCTCCAGGTGCCGGTGTAGTCGAACACATCTTTTCACCCTGGGCACCACCCTCCCCCGCGTGCTCTTGTAGGCCACCGTGGACCAGGCCACGGAGGCGTTCTTCGCGAGGTACCTTTCGGCGCGGTTCTTGCCCTCTCCTCGCCCGCTCCCTTCGTCCCCATCGCTCTCCTCGGACGAAGAGGCCCCGTCTTTGCGGCACTCGGGGTTGAACTTCTCTGCGTCTCCTTCCTTGGACACCTCTTCATCCTCGCGCTCCTCGTCTGCCGTCGTTTCCGAATGCGCAAAGATCTGCTCCAGCACCTGGGCCGTAGTGAAGCGCACCACGCCAGCCATGAGTGGCTAGCCGAGGACCAAGCGCGCTGACCGCTAACGCGCCGTGCGGGTATTAGTACATTCCGTTCGAGGGCACTGTCACCCCGACCCCGAGGACCCCACAAGTGTTATATACGGTCACTGAGACCCCGAGGACCACGCAAGTGTTATAACAACAAGTTGTGCCTTGTGGGGTCTCCGCGGCCCTGGATCTGGGGGCTGGTCACTAAGACCCAGTGGACCGCACAAGCGTTATATACGGTCACCGAGACCCAGAGGAACGGGCAAGTCCTATAAGCTTTCCTTAGTCAAGTTGTGTCTCGCGGGGTCTCAGCGGCGCCGGACCTGGGGGCTGGTCACTAAGACCCAGAGGGCCGCACAAGTGTTATATATGGTCACCGAGACCCAGAGGACCGCGCAAGGCCTATATGCTTACATTACCAAGTTTTTGGGCAGCACGTGGGTTAGGGCTATGTGCTTTTTCCTTAGTACCGTCACCCGGTAACCCTGTCTCGTACGTGGCTTGTCATAACGCCAAGGCCACGGTCACCCCGAGGACAGTGCAAAGCTCCGGCTCAGGATGATGCGCTACAACCCTAGAAAAAAAAAAAAAAAAGACGAATGCAAATGACAAAATACCCCAAGAAACACAAAGAAATAGTCCAAATGTCTCTACTGTACAGAAAATGTTTTTCGAAGGGCAGAGTTCTACTTTATCTGCAGAGGGTAGCAGCACTGGGGGCCCCGGTGACTGCCGTCCATTGGGCTGAGCGGGGGTCGCTACCTGCTCAATAGAGCTTATGATCAAGCCAGAAAGCCACCATAAGGTTCTTGGGCTTGGTGACTTAGTATCAGGCCTGCTGTACTGAAACTCATTTAACACTAGAAACGTCAGAGCAGGCACATTTGAGCCAGTGAAGAGGGAAAAAAATGATATCTTCGCTCTCGATCAAATTCCAGGACCCTGCTTTTTTGTTACTTTTCCTAGATATGTGTGTTTTATCACACCGAGAAAAGCTGATTTATGGCTATCTCCCTCCTTAAACTTTTGCTTGGTGCGTGTTCGTTTTTTTTTTTTCCTGCATTCCAAGGCAGCAATTCTCTTTTCTATCAGCAGATGTCGCAAGGGCTCCCATATGCGAGTCTTCTGTTATTTAATATTTTTTTATTTATAGTGTATAAATATATAGATCAGTGGTATTCAATTAAAATGTTTAAAGGTCCAGCTAGGCCAAATTACTTCAAGCAAAGGTCCTGAACACCATGTCTTATTTGTGTTATGATTCAGTGCCATACATATTGAAGTAGTCTCTCAAATAAAATAGTGTACAATTCAATAATAATAATAATACATATAGCTGCAAGCAGCAATTTGGGTTACTCCAAAAAATTGGGGACAATTGGAAAATTGATAGACATGTGTACCTCACGCATATGCAAAATGCGGAAGCGTAAAAGCAAAATCTAAGCTGCAGCAGACTGGAGGAGTTGAACCATGAACCCTGGGTTTACAATCGGTACACTGTTACCACTGCACCACTGGCAAAGTTAATATTGTGACCATTTCGGAATGTTTGGTATTTTCCTAATTGAAAATATTCATGAAAGAAGGTTAGAATTATCTCCTGACAAAATGAAGCACACAGCTCCACCTATGTGCGATTGCATCCTATTCTTGTTGTGGGGATACTGGTGCATAAACACCTGTGTGCCAAGTTAGAAAAAGTTACTAAAACTAAGTCCACTGAGTAGTCAAAAAGTTTTTGATTGACACAGACATCTGGACAAACATTCAAAAACACATGGAAGAGGGAGCTGAGCGAAATAATGAACTAAAAGCATTCATGGGTATTATTTATTTCAAAGGAGTTACTGGCGGTAAAAGCATGAAACCCGGCCGTAATGAAAATAAAAAAATCTGAGATATCATGCTCTATCTGCGCTTTGATGACAAGACCACAAGGACTGCCTGCCTTGTGACTGATACATTTGTGATGATATCGGAGGTATTTGGGAAGTTTGTGAAAAACACTGCAGTGAGAACATAACTGTATTAGATGAACAATTGTGTCGCTTTATACAATACATGGCCAATAAACCGGACACATTTGGCATTACATTTTGGGTAGCCGCCAACAAAATACATATTGAACGCACAACTCTATTTTTGGAAAGATGAAAGTAGGCCGGCTGGTTACCGGTTAGCTGACAATTTAGTTATGAGCCTGCAAAAAGGAGATGTAAAGTCAGCGTTCAATGTTCAGGGAACAAAACTTGTGAGCTCTGCCAGACATGTTAGCGATTTGACTTGAGACCAAATCTATTGATTCGCAATGCAGTCTTTAGTTGGGGGATGGGTGCATTCTTTACTAGCTCAAACAAAGAAACCCTGAGCACAATGCAATGGCCAAGACTAACTTATTAGAGGATTCAATACTTACACACACCTATTAGATTGCACATTTTCATATCAGGTGATTTTACATGAATGTTTCAAACATAATTATAATAGCTCCTCCTTGTTCAGCCTATTTGGTAGTAGGGAGATGATTGAAGATTAAGGTTAGGCTCTATAGGTTATATTATGTGTTATTATGCGGTTTTATCTCTGCCACTTTTGTTCATTGTTTTTTAAGTTTGTTTTTCAATTGGTGGAACATGTTTGATGTTCTTACTTTGTTCTTTTAAATGTCACTTGTTTGATTTAGTGATGTTTGGGTTTTGTGAGCGGGTCGATTTATTGTGAAATTGAAAACGTAACACGGACATTGGCCATACAAACCAACCATAAAACCAAGCCAGACCGGCTTGTTTACACATTGTAGTTACTGCAATTGTTAGACCCTTATCTCGAAAACCAAGCAACACTGAATCAAAACACTTTGACACAAGATAAAACAGACACCCAAAAGTTTCAGCCTTGACTTTGGATCCGTACAAGAAACACTATCAAGCGACTCTTATGTGTCAGTAAATACATCCCTGTCTGTAGACTCATGGGCCAACGTTTCCCCGACGGCGCTTTAGGGGGGTAACAATGGCTTGGCGCATCTAGTGTTAAAGTGCATAGTCAAAGGTTATTGCGATGTAAGCCAAGGTGCGATTTTGCCTGATCCTGTTCTTGTCCGTGCGCGGCTTGCTCCTTTACTGCCTTGTACCCATGACTCTGTGGTGTGCGAGGAGGAATGTCAGGCAAATAAAACGGAAAGAAGCAAACTGTAATATACGGACTAAGCACTTTACTTAAATGAACTTTTCAGCACGTTAAGTCAACAATTACCACAATAACCTGTAATGGGCCAAACAAACAAGGAACTTAAATCAAGGAAATAATAAGTGATGAGCTTCAGGTGTGTGAGGGGGGTGCGCTGCTGCCACTGTCTCCTGCCGGCAGTTGGTACGGAGGAAGAGTTAGTATGGAGGAAGAGGGCATGCAGGGCCATGTGGAACAGCCATCACAGACCGCGCTTTTTGATGCTGTTTTACGCAACTTTGCAGAGTGTGAGGCTCAACAGTGGGGCTCAGGCCCATTGCCCAGTCCACCTGAATCTGGCTTGTCTCCCAAACACCATATTGTGGGGTCATCCTTGTTGTGCTTTGGAAGATGTTAATATAGGCCTGGATAAGGGAAATTGAATGGGCTGGACTCTGTGCTACAGCTGGCAGGCAGGAAACGTTCTGGGAAAACGAAGGGAGGTATCTGTTTTTATACTAACATTGGCTGGTGTTCTCATGTGACAGTGATTCAAAAACACTGTTCTCCTATTCTGGAATCATTTGATATAAACTGTAGACCTTTCTACTCTCCCCGTGAGTTTGCTTCATTCATTCTGGTCAGGGTTTACATTCCACCGCAAGCCAACGCATGCTCGCCGACCAGATATTGTGTGTGGAGCGGGCAAACTCCGACTCCTTTGTTATTGTCCTCGGGGACTTTAACAGGGGAAACCTCAGCCACAAACTCCATAAATACAGACAATTAATTAAATGCATGACCAGGGAGGATAACATTCTTGTTACACAACAGTCAATAATGCCTATCATGCTGTCCCCCATGCTGCACTGGGTCACTCTGACCACGTCATGGTCCACCTGATTCCTGCATATAGACAAAAACTCAAGCTCTGTAAACCAGTTGGAAGGAAATCAAAAGAATGGAGCAGTATGGCTGTGGAGGATCTTTGGGCATGCTTAGAGTATACTGACTGGGTGGTTTTCAAGACTGCTTCCAACAGTCTAGACGAGTTCACAGAGGCTGTGACGTTATACAGCAGCTTCTGTGAGGACTGCTGTATCCCATCATGCACCAGTTGAGTTATAACAATGACAAACCCTGGTTCACAACTAAACTCAGATGACTAAGGATGGAAAAGCTGGAGGCATTCAGATGAGGACAGTTTTAAAAAGTCGAAGTACAGCTTTAGTAAGGAGGTGAGAAATGCTAGCCAGACAATGCTCAGCCAACAGACTGTTTAAGAGACAGAGCACCCACAAAGCAGCCGGGCCAGACTCTGTCTCTCCATCCACTTTGAAGCATTGTGCCGATCAGCTGTCTCCAAACATCTTTAACACCTCACTGGAGACATGCCACGTGCCAGCCTGCTTCAAGACCTCCATCCTCACCCCCATCCCCAAGAAACCAAGGATCACAGGACTTAATGACTACAGACCTGTCGCCCTGACCTCTGTGGTCATGAAGTCATTTGAGCGCCTTGTGCTGTCTCAGCTTAAAGCCATTATCGACCCTCTTCTGGACCCCCTGCAGTTTGCCTACAGAGCCAACAGGTCTGTAGATGATGCAATTAACATGGCCCTCCATTTTATACTACAACACCTGGACTACTCAGGAACCTATGCCAGGATCCTGTTTGTAGACTTCAGCTCTGCCTTTAACATAATCATTCCAGCGCTGATGCAAGACAAGCTCTCCCAGCTGCAAGTGCCCGAATCCACCAGCAGGTGGATCACTGACTTCCTGTCTGACAGGAGGCAGCGCGTGAAGCTGGGGAAACAGGTCTCTGATCCCCGGACCATCAGCATCGGATCCGCTCAAGGCTGCTTCCTTTCCCCTCTGCTCTTCTCCCTGTACACCAACTGCTGCATCAATCTGTCAAACTCCTGACGTTTGCGGATAACACCACCCTCATTGGGCTCATCTCTGGTGGGGATGAAACCACCTACAGGTGGGAGATTGACCACCTGGTGAACTGGTGCAGACAGAACAATTTGGAGCTCAACGCTCCGAAGACAGTGGAGATGGTTATGGATTTTAGGAAGAACCCAGCCCCACCCACCCCCATCACCCTGTGTGATTCCCCAGTCAGTATTGCAGAGTCCTTACGCTTCCTGGGCATCAGGATCACCCAGGACCTCAAGTGGGAGCAAAACATCACCTCCATTACCAAAAAAGCACAGCAGAGGATATACTTCCTGCGGCAGCTGAAGAAGTTCAACCTGCAAATGATGGTGCACTTCTACACAGCCATCATTGCGTCCATCCTCACCTCCTCCATCACCATCTGGTACGCTGCTGCCACTGCCAAGGACAAGAGCAGACTGCAGCGAGCCATTCGATCTGCAGAGAATGCGATTGGCTGCAATCAGCCATCCCTCGAGGACCTGTACGCCACCAGGACCCTGAGGCACGCTGGAAAGATTGGGGCTTATCCCTCCCACTCTGGACACAAACTGTTCCAGCCACTCCCATCTGGCAGGATGCTAAGGTCCATTAGGACCAAACACAAAAACATCTTCCTTCCATCAGCAGCTGGCCTCCTCAACAAGGCCATATGACCCCCACTGACATTGACATTGATGCCATAAGTCAGCATGTGGCCCAGATTTTAATTGACAGCATGTTAGGGCGAATTGCAGAGGTCTTGAAGAAAGTTCAACACTGCAAATATTGACTCTTTGTATGTACTTAATGTAATTGAAAATAATAGCCTTTGAAACCTATGAAATTATAATTATACCTCAGAATACCAGAGTAACAACTGCCAAAAAGATCTGAAAACACTACAGCAGCGAACTTTGTGTAAACCAATACTTGTGTCATTTTTTTATGTTTTGGCTATGGCTGTACATAAAATGTATCCGGGAGTGCAGGGTTCTGCTTTATCTGTGGAGGGTAGCAGCACTGGGGGCTCCGGGTGACTGTTGCCCCTCTTTTTTTCCGGTCCTTAGAATCCCCACCAAGCAGTCCAGTTGCTTGTCGTCCCTCGACCTGCTGTGGCGGCTGGGGAGAGAAAGAAGCACCCTCAGTCGTGGGTACACACAAATGGTGAATCGTTTACACCAGTTACGTTTAGCCTTTTTTCACTTTCCTTTACTTAGCTTTTCAATAGGCATTGAATCAATCTGTACTGCCTCCTTTGTCCAAACTCTGGTCAGTTGCTCTCTTTGGTTTGCCTGTTCCCCTCCTACACTCTGGTTTGTCGTTCTCTGTCCTTTCAACCTTCTCCTGCCTTTTTCTCAGTATATTTTATACTTTTTCGTCCTGTCAGATGTCTTTGTATATCATCAGACCATTCAGTCAACATTCTCAGCCTAGTCATTAAAACTGTCATTGTGGGAAAGCCTTGCCTAGGTGAGTGTTCAGTTGACTGGTTTTTAAAACGTGAAATCACAATATTTCTTCACTTTACTAAAAGAGTTAGATACACTATCGCACGCTCGTTAGTGCGCAGCAATCGATAATGAACATTTCAACTTGATAATCATTGTATATGTGTCTAAAAGTGATTTTAGCTGGTGCCGTGACCCGGATTCCCTAACAATTGCTCTGTTTCGGGGGATTGCAGACCCATTTACACAGATCCATAGTATATCAATAGGAACAAGGAAATACACTTGTTTTTCATTATTTCTAAGGTGTAATGTATATTGACTAAAACTACATTATTTTCCCTAAGCTACCCCCCTTTCATGTTAGGTTGCTGCCTGCATTTCAATGATAATGCTGATCATAGCCTGGCAATCACAGATTTCCCAATGCAAGACATTTTAGGTATATGCTTAAACCTGTGATAGCAGACACAGTATGTCTGACCAGGAGGAGACTGTCAATGAATGTCTTTTCCATTTCAAGTGTGCTAAGATTGGGTGAAGCATGGCACATTTGCCCCCCACATTTATCTAGAAATCTCCATAGTGTTTATTTTTCCAAAGTCGGCAGTAATTCATTTTCGGTTTATATATCAACCAATTTGTATTGTTGTATTTTTTGGGTCCAAATAAGTTTGAAGATTTTACTTTTGGTTCCAGTAACAGGTTGGTGCTCTCTATTATGTGTAGTGTCTAATAACTTAATAATATCAAATGTGGCAACATTATTTCTCAAAACATTCCTTACAAGTATTCATGTTTATGATGAACATGCAACATATTGGTGATCTGTTGCAATTGGTCCCATACCCAGCAATCCATGAAAAACTTTGTTAACTATGAGAACATTATGCAGAGTAAAATGGGCAGGTTCGGAAGTCAGGTCATCAATTACATCTGGCCCATTGAGTAGCTAGTTACCTGGCAACGGCCTTACAGGCACTTGAAAGAGCTATTAGTTAATGTAATTGTTAAAGATGTGTTGATAAGATTTCACTCTTTGCAGCCACTGGCATTACGTACGTGTCTACAGTTAGCATTTTTGTGGGTGAAAAACCTTAGAGTTAGGGTTAGGGCTAGGGTTCAAAAACATCAGATTTTAATGGATTGCCATAACAATTTAATGCTATCTAATACCACTGTAGAATTCCAATGTATATACTGTTGCTGAACTGTGGCAACACAGTTAAAAATTTAATATTCCTGTTTGTTCTATGACAAATAAAACACAAATTAAATATAGATGTAAATGAGATGCATTTGCAAAATTAAATGGCCTCACATGCATGACTGTACACACACACACACACACACCTAAGATGTACACGAACAACGCTGCACATATATAAAAAAGTCATTCAGAGACAAGACAGGCAAGGGAGTAAACGCAGCATGTTCGTAAGCTGCCAAACAAATATCCATTCTACAAAATAAAAAAAGTCACATTGAAAGGCCATGCTGTAGCACAACCCGGAAAGATTAAATCAACAGAGTCTGACATTGAGTGGGTCGCAAGCCAGTAGCTTGCAGTGCTTTAGTAAAATGTAAGATATTGCAGGAAGTGGATTTGGATGATTGGATTTGAAAAATGTTGACTTGTTTTAAGATGCATGATAAATGTGCTACTGTAAAAACAAACTTTGAAAAGTAAACATTAAGCAGTCTGACAGCATTCTGTGTCAAGGGTGTCAACTTTTTCTCCATAGTATTTCACCCTACTTCTTTCTAAGTGCTGCTCATGTGACATATAATGTAACAATAGCAAACATTTCAAAAGCAAAAGTTTTAAAGTAGATCTAAATCAGACTACCAGATAACGCAAACACCCCACCCTATTTTGCCAACCTTCTTCGGAACTACAGCTCATGTGTCATGATGATGTCACCAATGGCAAAAATAACAAAAGCAAAAGGCGTGTGTCTCATTTTCATAAGATCACACAACCTGATGAAGTCGCAATGAAATCAAAAACAAAAGCAAAGGGGGTGCGTCTCTTTCTTATAGGCTCTGTAGGTAGTTGGAGTGGAAAGCAAAAGAAAGTATGTGCTGTTGGCTGTTCAAATCTGCCTTGAGCAATCTCTTGTACTATAGATGAGTCAGCTGGGCACTAAGAGCTTGTCTATTAGGCGATTTACTGACAGACCCATTTAAAAAAAACAAAAAACTATTTTATTTTGCAAATAGCAAGGTGCCTTGTATTGATCGATGAGGATTAGTGATTTTAAATGGTGAGAAAATGTGATTTTGAGTAACTAAAACCAGTAGGTGGTGCTCATAAATGTAAATTTAGGGCCAAACAACTCACACATTTATTTATATGAATGTGTTAAACATTTAAAAATAAGCCTTGTTTCCTCTAACTACTTCCCTTTCTTTCGGAAATGTATAAGGAGATATTTGCCATGGGTAAAACTACTAATACATTGCAGTTATATCTCTTACATTGAAGAACAGACTCCGTAGCGCTATTTCTCGATTGTAATTCAGAACAATTACACAAATTAACAGGTAAGATTTCTAAACCTATCTTTTTTCTTTATCTATTTACAACCCTGTTTAGAAAAGGGGCACTGCATAAAATGCCTAGACAAACAAAGTACTATGATGGGAAAATCATTTATCTCTATATTTAATAGAACATTTTATAAAGACAACATATTAAATAGTGTAACTGGGAAATGTAAATTGTTCTGGAAAAAATATATGCCCATTTACAAGGGGCATGTTTACCACTGTTTTGCCTCACCTCTTCTTTTGACAATACTCTGTAAGCAATTTGGGAACTGAGGAGACAAATGGCTGTAGTTTTGAAAGGGAAATGTGTTCACATTGTTGCTTGAAATAGGATTGCAGCTGCTCTACACTTTTGGGTCTCCTTTGCCATATTTTTTGTTTCATAATGCGCCAAATGTTTTTTCAGGAAGTTCTCTTGGTTAAAGGGTGATAGGTCTGGACTCCAGGGAGGCCAGTATTGCACATAGTGTTTTGCTACAGAGCCATGCTGTTGTAATACGTGCCGAATATGTTGCTCCCAAACCTGTATATATTGTTCAGCATTAATGGGTGCTTCGCAGATGCGCAAGTTACCAATGCCATGTGCACCTGGCTGTTTTGCCGATCTAAACATGACCTTACAATTCCAGCTGCCACTCAAGCTGGGTGTTTTGTAAAATCCCTTTGTGATAACTGCTGATATAAAAATACCTTTATGAATATGGTTTCTTCTTTGCATGGTAGAGTTTTCAATTGCATTTGTGGATGCAGCGACATACTGTGTTCACTGACAAAGGTTTTTGGAAGTGTTCCTGAGCCCATACAGTGATTTCCACCAGTTTTTTTACTTAATTGCACAACTTTTTCAGTCTTCCGTTGCCCCTGTCGTAACTTTTTTTAAATGTTTTGCTGGCATCAAATTCAAAGTATTTTTCAAGATACAATAACATTTCTCACTTTCAAAATGTGATATGTTGCCATTGTATTATTTTCTCTTGAATATGGGGTATAAATGATTTGCACATCATTGCATCCTATTTTTATTTGTCTTAACTGTTTTAGAAACTGTTTTGTATAATGATACCTCCTTAACAAGGAGATAGACAACTTATTCATGGTGAGTGGCTGCAGTTACAAGTCATACCAATCCAGTCAGGCCGTAAACGGCATGAGCAAGCTCAGTTATTTAGATGCTTGGCACTGGTAACGCTAAGTTTAATTCCCATGTGGGGCCTGAACAAAAATGTATGCACTCCACTACTGTAATTCGATAAGAGCACATTTCAGTCTTTTGTGTTATATGACAGTAGCCGAGTAACCCTTCCAGTTCTGGCTAAAATTGTAAAAAGAAAAAAAAAGCCTTTATAATGCATCCTTTAAGATTGATGTTACTACTAACACATGATAGAAAATGTATGGATACAACCATACACTTAATGAAAATAAACATGCATGAGGTGCTTTGCATATCAGTCTATCAGGGAATTTGTTTATCTTGTAATAAAAAATAAATCTGTTTAGTTGCTGCATCACTTTATTTCGAGATCTGACAAATTAGATTTTTATAATTGTTTTAGAGGATATTGGAAAAAATTTAACTAATGTACAATCCAACTAATGTGTTTTAATCATAAATAGCTACTAAATGTGTGATGTGTCATGGAAGAAAGTAGACCAAGGTGCAGAGAAACCGTCAAATCCTTTTATTTAGGCACTAATCAACTGAAAATGATCTGACCGGTTTAGGAAACAATGAAACATGATAACAGGCACGGTAGTTACAACAACCAGTCAACACTGGTCTGGAGGTTTACAACATAACCTAACGCAGGTTCTTTCTGTATATGAAACAGTCGACAATAACGCACACCAAGACTGGAAACCTAGGGACTTAAATACTAAGACAAATGGAAACAGGTGTTGAGGATTAGGGAGGGGTGCGTTCACAGGACATGGGAAAAACAGGACAAAACATACACAATGGCAACTAGAAGACCGGTGACGTCGAACGTCGGGTCGCCATGCGACAGGAGGAAGGTCCGCCACCAGGGGCGACGTGACATAATGTATCACACACAAAACTAAATGTTTAAAAAAATGTATTGCTTAAAAAAACGAAATGTTAAAAAAAGAAAAATGTTTATCCAAACTGTAAACCACACAGCAATTTTAGCTCACATATTTCAATTAAGTCTAACGAGTTAAAGAATATCCAGTCAGGCAATTGTAAATTGAATTAAACTGAATTAAACATGAAGTTAGATGGAGTTACAGTATTAAAGGCATTGACCTAGTGTGGTCCAATGGTCTAGTCCACTTCCTCCAGGATGCTGAAAAAGTGGGAATCTTTCAGCAAAAATAAACTAAAATGTTCTTTAGTGTATTTTATAAAGGATCAAATGAAACGTTTGTTTTTCAACCAGCATTCTATACCGCAAGTAGATATTTAGTCATTGTTTTTTATATCCTTCAATCAATCAATCAAATTTATTTATACAGCCCTTTTTACAACAGCAGTTGTCACAAAGTGCTTTTACAAAAACACCCAGCCTAAATATCCTTGTGTTTTCCTATATATTAAAGGATATATTGATTCATTTGGGGCTACACATAGCTTTTCTTTAAAATACCTTTATACATTATGTTCACAATTAACAAATGTTTTTTGGATAAAGAGGAAACACCCTCCAATTACAGTGACAGTCCCACTATACTCTATGTATCATTTACAATCTGAAGGACTGGAATTCAAACCCCCCCCAAAAATAGTATTAATATCCAATATTCTTTGTTGACTGTCTATAACTCTTATTCTTAATTATGTTTTAAAAATCTGCTAACTTCATTTACAGATTCATCAAAACTGGAAAATGGAAAAAACTCCTCCTTCCATGGACTGCAGCTTTAATGACTTGTCCATAGATACAGTGTTACCAATTCTCTACTTCTTGGTGTTTATCCTGGCTTTCATCCTGAATGTGGTTGCACTTTGGGTCTGCATGCACCTAAACTCAACGTCTACCTTCATAGTGTATCTGAAGAACCTTGTGGCGGCAGACTTTCTCATGACCCTGACCATCCCTATGAAGGCAGCCAATAACATGTCCAGTGCTCCACCGGCTCTGAATGCCTTTTGCTGTCGCTACTCTGATGTAATTTTCTACCTCTGTATGTACATGAGCATTATTCTACTGGGCCTCATTAGCCTGGACCGCTTTTTCAAGATCGTCAGGCCTTGTGGTAGGTTGTTGGGTCAGAATCTTGTTTTTGGGAAAGTGATGTCTGCCTTCTTCTGGATGGTGTTGTTGACCTTTGAGGCCATTCCAACCATGGTCCTGACCAACCAGGATATCACAAACAATACTAATGGGTCATGCATGGAAATGAAGAGTAAGGCAGGGCGTAAATTTCACAAAGATGTGGTAACATTAAATAACACAATATTTTGGACATTTTGTTTTCTTATTTGTTTCTGCTACATATGCATTGCAAGGAAGGTCATCCAATCATATAGGAAATCTGGAAGTAGAAATGACATGGGGATGTGTAAGACCAAAGTACAGGTGTTTTTGGTTCTGGTGGTTTTCCTGGTTTGCTTTGTCCCCTACCATGCCATACGCATCCCTTACACCAGGCTTCAGATATCTCCAATATCTAGCTGCACAAAGACTGTCTTCGAGATCTCTAAAAAGATAACATTGTGGTTATCAGCCATGAACCTCTGTCTGGACCCTCTTATCTACTTCTTCCTCTGTAGGTCCTTCAGGACCATCCTGTTGAAGCCAGATCGCCATGAATACAGTAAATCCTGACTCTTCGACTAAAATCTATTTTGGATAAGTTCTGTGAAGTTTGGAGTTTAACTACTAGAAACGAATCCACTGGGTGTGATATATGTGTGTGCTGTTAATAACTATATTCTGATCCTATAATGTAAGGTGTTACAGTACGGACCGAGGAAAGGACCTGACAATTAACACTTTGAGTAAATGCCCAAGTTAATGTTCCACTTTGTTTCACTGAAGGCCAAACACATGTTGAAGGCCTGAGAAATACAGAAAAAGGAAGTGCTGGGAAATATAATTATGTATTGATCTGACCTGCTTCATTTGTTGCCTTCATTAGTTCATGGCACATTTATGCATGCTGTTTTTTTTTTCTCTGAATTTTGACTTTTGCAATAGTTTTTTGAAAGGATCAGGACACCTTGTATTGATCAATGGGCAGAGGGATTTGAAAATGTGATAATGATTAATCAACTCAGGTTTTGGCTCAAGCTAACTTAACCCTAAAAGGGTGCTTGATGCAAAAAAGTACCTGTTCCTTTTTTCCACATTGTAAAGGGCAATCTGCTGCAAAGAATGATGTGTCGTTTGTGTATTTCTGTAAAGTAGAAGCCTTGCAAATCTCAACAACAAAAACACAGTCAGATATCATAAAAAAACCTACATTTTTTTCAGTTGGCACATTTAGGCCCAGAATCAAATCTAATCTTGGATTTTTGTATATAGTGTTCCACCACACTGATACAGGGACCCCAACATTTTTATTCAAGGCCAAACAACTCTTTAAACTGTACATTTAAATTCTGAGGCTTTCTTTAGTTCTGAGATCTGTTTAGAATTTTCTGCTACTCTTTTATGTGACTGGGGGTTTCCCAGATAAGGGCATATTCCAAATACAAAATAAACCTTAACACCTCTGCTAAAATTGCTGTATTCTTATCTAACCACTTCACTGTTTCCAGGAAATGTATTATGGTTATTTGCCATGGGTTAAACAATAGTAGCACATTGAGGTTTCAATGTGTTGCATTGAAAAATCATAATAATAACATCATAATGTTAATCTTGCTGAGTAGCTGCAGCTGCTCACAGGTCATACCAATCCAGTCAGGCAGTAAACTAAAGCAAGCTTGGTTATTTAGAAGCTTGGCAATTGTACCCCATAGTTCAAGATTTGATTCCTATGTGTGCCCAGAACAGAAATGTTGTAGCAGATCACAGTCAGAAAATACAGATTTCTCTTATTGGAGTTTTTGCAGTCAATGTGCTTCTGCATGAAAACCTACTACTGTAGAATGACCTAATAAAAATGACTGTCTGAGTGGTTCTTCTGTTCAATGTATTTCTCCTGTTTGGTGTTAGCATTTTCAATATGTTATGTTGCTCTAGGCTGTATACCTTTTCAAAAACCATTTAGGATCCTATATGGTCAAAGTAACCTGTAGGTTACATCACTAAGGGCAAAAAGGTTTGTATGTAAAATCCTGGAATACATTCACTGGAATTCACTGTCACTTATTTTACAGTAGTAGGGTAACCCTACCAATTCAGTCTGAAATGGGGGGGGGGGGGCATTTCACATGCACCTTGAAGAAATGAAACGAATACAACCATACACTTTCTGAAAATAAATATACATGAGGTGCTTTGCATATTAATACAACCGAGAATTTCTTTTGCCACAGAACACTTTTTTGATGTCTTTTGCTGTCGGTATGTTGTTTCCTTCTTCTGTACATAAATGAGCATATGTCTGCTGGCCCTCACTTGTCTGGACCGGTTCTTCAAGCTCGTCAGGCCTTGTAGCAGGTTGTTGGGTCAGAATCTAGTTTTCGGCAAAGTGATGTCTGCCTTTTCCTGGATGGTTTTCTTGACCTTTACGCCAATTCCAACTATGGTTCTGACCAACCAGGATATCACAAACAATACTAAAGGAATGTGCAAGGCAGGGCAGAATTTGCGCAAAAGTCAATAACAATATATTGGATGTTTTGTTTTCAAGTCACATAGGATAGAAATCCCTGGTTTATTCAGACCTTCCGGATTCTTCCATAAATAGTGAAGCTCCACCTGCAAGTTATCCAAATATTGTGAGGACGGATTGTTAAATTAAAGAAAGCCTATCACCCGTTGCCCTCCTGAATGTCACCTATATAAAAATGTTGTTGTTCAGAATGACACATTTTATTCTGTACACTTTGACAAGATGCAGCTTGAATGTATTTTTTCCAA
Source organism: Novumbra hubbsi (assembly GCA_016801125.1). Lineage (NCBI taxonomy): Eukaryota > Metazoa > Chordata > Actinopteri > Esociformes > Umbridae > Novumbra > Novumbra hubbsi. The sequence goes on along the minus strand of JACXGK010001402.1, from coordinate 35,517 downwards.
ACATGTAGTTATTTAAAACACTGATTTGTGAAATTGATAGAAAGATTTTGAGTTAATGATGGTAATGACTTACAATTCAAATAAACACATTTTTGTTGATGAAATACATATATGAAATACATTCATAGACCCTAATATATATTTTTTTAGGACTGGATATACAGATACATTATTAAAGAAAGGGCCTAAACTTTACAGTCATGGTCAAACGTTTGGAGAATTACTTTTGTAATTTTGTTTTTAGTGATCAAATGAATTGCTATTAATTGCGAAGTCCCTCTTTGCCTTGAAAATAAATGTAATCCCCAAAAAACATTTCCACTGCATTTCAACCCTGCTACAAAAGGACCAGCTGACATCATGTCAGTGATCCTCTCATTAACACAGGTGAGAGTGTTGACGAGGACAAGGACATCACTCTGTCGTGCTGATTGAGTGAGATTAACAGACTGGAAGCTTTAAAATGAGGGTGGGGGTTGACATAATTGTTCTTCCTCTGTTAACCATGGTTAACTCATCATCAGTCATCATTGCTTTGCACAAAAAGGGCTTCAAAGGCAAGGATATTGCTGCTAGTAAGACTGCACCTAAATTGCCATTTATCGAATCATCAAGAACTTTAAGGAGAGAGGTTCAATTGTTGTGAAGAAGGTTTCAACCATTCTTGACCATGATTTACCATATCATTCTATAGAAGTGAGCATAGACCCACAAAGTTGTTTGTTGATTTGCTACTATGCTACTTCCATAGTAGCAAATCAAAACACTGAGGTGTGACTCCAAAATTAGCAGTATTTTGACTTCAGACAATATAAATGACCACTCCCGTCACATCCGTTCTACAGGACACTAAGCCAGCTTTTTAATATTACAATGGATAAGTGAATCCGGAAGAAGACACCATTATTGGAATGTTCCTTCAATAAGGTAGCTAAACAACAAGGGGGAACATGTTGTGGGAGATAACTGTCCAGCATGCAAATACAATTGATTTCAATCGCATCAGGTATTAATCACAAATGTGTTACTGCACCAAGTTTGACAGATTGTTCCACCGGACACTTCTCAGTGTCAGGGAAAGTGAGTTCTATCCAAATCGTGGACACTGATATCCTGCAGAAAGCACCTCTAAACAATAGCTGTGCACTGCCTTACAAAGTATTGGATGGCAGTAGCTAACACACAACCCGTGCATAGGGCATTTATTAAAGTGGCAACTGACCTAAAGTGCTCCACATCAATGTGCTGCTGCAGGTGTTAAACATGGGTATATTTTGTCCTTTGATTTTCTATGAAGGGTGATAAAAACCCAGTGTTCTGTGAAGTGTGGTAGACCCAGTGAAGGGAGACAGGCACAGACCTGGAAAATGGGGAAGCAGCGCCTAGGTGAGGTAATTAATGCAGAATACTTCCACCTGTGCTCGTTGGCCACCTGGCCCCAACCCGGCTGCAGCCAATCAGCAGCCAGAGGGAAACCTATGAAAGGCCACAGCATGGAGCCAACGCGAGAGGGGAGGAGAACCACAAGCCAGGAAGACTGCAGATACGAAGGGAACCCGGTACAAACCACTGCTAACCGAACTGAGTTAGGGACGTCAGGGACGGTGACGGGAACACCCCTTACCTTATGTTTGAGTTTTCTTGCCTCACTTCAGTTGTTTTTTCCCCTACCTTGATCTGCATTATACCCAAATAAAGACGTTTCGTTTGATAGCCCTGGTTACCTTCCTCTCTGGTGCCTTGATTTCATCCCCCTCACACCCTGGGCCTACCACAGAAATAATGTTTTTTACATAGTAGCTTCATGTTGCTTCAACCACAACAACCGTAGCTATTCAAGCTGATATGGTTGCGAAACATTAAATAAGAAATTGTAATTATTTCCAAACTTAAAATATTTTTAAAAACACATTTCTTGCCCACAAAGATGTGTATAATCTCCATGTTGATAGTGAGAAATTAATTAATTGATATTAAACATATATAGCACTTTTCTATAGATGGTAAGTGATGAATTTATCTCCTTGGAGATAAATTACTTTTTTAGTTACCAGCTTATTATATGTTCCATAACTAAAGTTAATCTTTAGCCACTCTAGTTGTGGTCAAAGCAATTCAAAATCACACATGTTGCTGAATAGCCTGTTCGATCACATCCCAAAGAAGCCTCTTTTATCGAGGTATATTGATTATTCCTTTAACTATAGAGGTTGGCATTTTCAGGGATCATAATAATTTGTTCAATAACCATTCTCTGATTTGTGTCAGCAACTCTGTTTTATTGTATTTATGTGTTTTTGATGATCCCAATGTTGATAGATGACTAAAAAAGTCAATTGGAAATTAATTTACACTCCAGTGATATAGGATATCTTAGATTACCAGAGTTTGTAATGACTCAACTTGACCTTCATATGTATTCATAAATTGTCATTTATTGAAGAATATTTTTTTCAAACAACACTTTGCATTGTGTAGGAACAGACTAGAAAAAGCTCAAACTTTTTATAGATTTTTTGCATATTTTGGGGCAATTCATCTTGAGGGCACTGTCCCAATGTGCTTGATGCCTATAATATATTAGCTGTTGAAAGTATTAAGCCCTCTTAAATTCTTCCATATTCCATTGTGCAACAAAATCAGCACTGATCAGTACAAAAGTACATAATGAAGTAAATAAAATATATTGATTTGCCAGATATAAAAATAAAGAAATTGATTGCATAAGTATTTACCCTGTTGGGCATTTTATTGTTTTTGAGACAAGGACCACAACAACAGTTTTTAAGTATGAAACAAAGATACCTCTTTAGAATTCATGTGCAATAGGGCAGATTGAACGAAGTAAAGGAGACCGCTGTGTACTGTATAGTATCATACAAGGAGACAATCACTTCAGCAGAAACTGGTTTATTAAGCATAGATCTACATGGTCAAGGAAGCTTAGCATCTGGGCCTCAATAATGTAATATGTCCATGTACAGTATCTCACACAAGTGAGTACAACCCTCACTTTTTGGTAAATATTTTATTATATATTGTCATGTGACAACACTAAAGACCTTTTGAAGACACTTTGCTACAATGTAGAGTAGTGAATGTACAGCTTGTATAACATTGTACATTTGCTGTCCCCTCACAATAACTCAACACGCACCCATTAATGGCTACACCGCTGGCAACAAAAGTGAGTACACCCCTAAGTGAAAATGTCTGAACTGGGCCCAATTAGCCATTGTCCCTCCCCGGTGTCATGTGTTTTGTTAGTGTTACAAGGTCTCAGGTGTGAATGGGCGCAGGTGTGTTAAATTTGGTGTCATCGCTCATACTGGTCACTGGAAGTTCAGCATGGCACCTCATTGCAAGGATCTCTCTGAGGATCTGAAGAAAATAATTGTTGCTCTACATGAAGATGGCCTAAGCTATAAGAAGATTGCCAAGACCCTGTAACTGAGCTGCAGCACGGTGGCCAAGACCAAACAACGGTTTAACAGGACAGGGTCTACTCAGAACAGGCCTCGCCATGGTCGACTAAAGAAGTTGAGTGCATGTGCTCAGCACCATGTCCAGAGGTTGGCTTTGTGAAAACCAACGAATGAGTGCTGCAAGCATTGCTGCAGAGGTTGAAGGGGTGGGGGGTCACCCTGTCAGTGCTCAGACCATACGCCGCACACTGCATCAAATCGGTCTGCATGGCTGTTGTCCCAGAAGGAAGCCTCTTCTCAAGATAATGCACAAGAAAGCCCTCAAACAGTTTGCTGAAAACAAGCAGACTAAGGACATGGATTACTGGAACCATATCCTGTGGTCTGATGAGACCAAGATATACTTATTTGGTTCAGATGGTGTCAAGCGTGTGTGGCGGCAAACAGGTGAGAAGTACACAGACCTGTGTGTCTTGCCTACAGTCAAGCATAGTGGTGGGGGTGTCATGGTCTGGGGCTGCCTGCACTGGGGAGCTACAGTTCATTGAGGGAACCATGAATGCCAACATGTACTGTGACATACTGAAGCAGAGCATGATCCCCTCCCTTTGGAGACTGGGTCGCAGGGCAGTATTCCAACATGATAACAACCCCAAACACACCTCCAAGACAACCACTGCCTTGCTAAAGAAGCTGAGGGTAAAGGTGATGGACTGGCCAAGCATGTCTTCAGACCTAAACCCTATTGAGCCATCTGTAGGGCATCCACAAACGGAAAGTGGAGGAGCGCAAAGTCTCTAACATCTAGCTCTGTGGTGTCGTCATGGAGGAGTGGAAGAGTACTCCAGTGGCAACCTGTGAGGCTCTGGTGAACTCCATGTCCAAGAGGGTTCAGGCACTGTTGGAAAATAATGGTGGCCACACAAAATATTGACACTTCGGGCCCAATTCGGCCATTTATACTTAGGGGTGTACTCACTTTTGTTGCCAGCGGTGTAGACATTAAGGGCTGTGTGTTGAGTTATTGTGAGGGGACAGCAAATTTACACTGTTATACAAGCTGTACATTCACTACTTTACATTGTAGCATAGTGTCATGACTTCAGTGTTGTCACATTAAAAGATATAATAAAATATTTACAAAAATGCGAGGGGTGTACTCAACTGTTGGTTGTCAAACGATGACAGCAGTGAGGTCCAACTCAGGTGAACATCAGTCTTCTCAATTTTAACAAACTCATTTTAACGAGGAAAGTTATTACAGATGCTAGGAACAAGAACAAATACAATACTATCATTACAATACATGCATGTCTAAGAAGCCTAAGAGAGTATTATAAGTCATCAGGTGATGCTGAGGCTACTATGGGGTGTTCTGCAACTCCCCTCCCTCCTGTGTTTATTTTAGGAGAAACATACATTACAATATCTATCACAAACTTATTCTACAAACTGCAATATGTCCTCCAAAATATTTAATTGAATATGAGTTTAATATCAGATTGTCTATTTCTTTGGGATTTTTCCTTTCCTGTTTTCCTAATAAATCTCCGGAATGCCGTGTATATTAGGAATTATTCAAAAAACTTGATTGCTACAACGCTAATTTTCAACGTATCCTAAGGTGGTTGGGCCTTAATGACTCACAATATGAGAATTGCCATTTCCATACCATTGGAAACAGGGGCATGGACATATTAATAGTTAAACAGAGAGGCTGTTTGCAAAGGCATTGTGGTCGGGGGTGGCTAGCATGCATTTCCTCAACACTTTCGGTCCAATTATAGAGTGATTCCGGCATGAGGCAAGACATGTTTTGTTTGGAATTGCGTGGTTTTAACAGGTATTTTGTTTTTGTAACCTTACCTTTAACCATCATCTAAGTACTGGGATGCATTACCTTAACTTCATCCTAACCTTATTCCTAACCCTACTGCCAGTACAGTCATGCCAAACCTAAAACCTCTGTTAACCTTAACCGTTAACCATACTTTATTTGTAACGTTTTATTTACATTTATCATTTTCAATCGATTACGTAGAGGACCCACATAATACGGTAACGTTAAGGAGCAACAAAAGGCAAAATGTTAAGGACCAATAGCCCTGAGGATATGTTGAGAGCGATTGTAATTGTGCCGATGTTTATACTGAACTCAATTGCAGTTTACAAGTAAGTTGTATATGAACATAATTACTGAGAGGTATGGTTGACTTTTCCACAAAATGTGTTTCCGCAAACAAACTGTTCAGAAAAACTGTAATTACAGCCCAGAATTTATCCTGTTCTCATTTGGTGTCAGTTAATCTGCCATTGAACTGGCCCTAACTGGTCAAACACAGGAAAGATCTAAATTGCCTACTCTGGGAAATTGCATTCCCTGTCTCCTTACAACCAAGCTAGTTACATTTGTTAGCTTGTTAACTGGTACTAACTGGTAAGAAATTATGGTAACAACCTCTCTTGACTGTTTAATAAACCGGTCCCAGCTGAAGCCCTGGTTTCTGTTCAGTACAGGTGTGGGTCCAAAATATCAGGTTTCAGTTCCAAGTGGGCCAAATAGAAAACCAAACAGAAACTTGTTATAAAAAAAAAAAGCCAAATGTGGCACAGGCTTGTCCAGCTGTCTAAGCCGTTGCCTGCAGTTCGCATGTAATATAACAGCATGGGTATGAATCTGACCATGTACTCTTTTGTATTTTTCTTAACCTTTCTGTCATACCTGATTAAGTACTTCCAAAACAAGTTGCAACTGGGGGTTTGTTTGTTTTTTTCCATCCACCTTTAATTAGCTTTACAAAATAGAAGCGTGGGGAGAGCATCAGTGGGGGAGGATAGCGGGAAATCAAAGAAGATGGGAGAAGAGGCGAGGGAGGGAGGTGACAGAGGAAAAGAATGGAACAGAGAGGGGAGGGTGGGGAAGAGAAGAAGCTGGCAGGACCTTAGTTTCATGCATCAGCACGTTAAGATTCAAGACTGGCATTGTCTATCCAGCGCAGACATTTACTATGTTTCATGCTTCAGCACGTTACGATTCAAGACTGACATTGTTGGTCCAGCGGAGACAATTACTATTTTTAGATTATTTCCTACTGCCAAACTGCCTTTCACTCAGTGGCAATCAAGGCACAATTGTATAATAACACTAATACTTACACAATTAATAACAATGTTAATGATAACATGTAACACTTACAGTGTATAACACTGTATTTCAAGCTTTAAGAACCCCTGGCAACGCCCAAACCACCCATTCAAAATGCACCACACCGCTAGCCCCTCAAAGCCAGGAAATCAAAGGCTGTTTCCAAGTATACAAGTGTGTTGAAAGCCTTGGGCTTCCTGTGCCTGGAGACACATAGCAGCAGAAACCCAGTGTCCCGGCCACAGTATACAAACACTCCCAGCATTATTAGCTCTGGTCCCATCATGTCGCACAGACAGAATAGCTTTGGAAATGCCAAGAGGAAAATAATAATGTTCTACTCTCTATCCTGTCCTCGTTCTCTTCGCCTTCAAGGCTGTTCTGAAAGCAAAGTCAACCGGCTAATGAAGAGCTTAAGCACTAGGCATTTGGGGTTGAATAAAGCTAGGCGAGATAGCATTTCAGTGGTATTGTCAGATAACCTAGACATCACAACACATACGTTGAATAAAAGGTAAAGTCCACCCTATTGAGCTCCGGACAATCGTTGGAAGCATAATATGGAGCTGTTCATGCTACTCACAGGTCTTTGTCACACTGAATATTAGAATCCAAGACACCTGAACATTTTTATTAGGGCAGGTTTAAACATGCAGCCCGGTTCAGATTTACTTTCGCCACTAATTGTGTTCTTTTGACCAATCTTTTCAGAGATTTTGGTGAATCTGAATGCCTGTGTAAATGACCCACATATTGAAAGTAGAGTTATAACTTGGATTTGGTGCTGTAAAGACATCTGAATCTAATCATCAAAAAAAGCCCTCTGGAATAAATAGGAAACAATGTTGGTAAAGAAATTCAACTGATAGCCTTTTACATGTTTCATAGAGGATGTATTCACACTATTCCAACTGCTTATGAGCTAAGCATGTAATGTTCAGTGACACATATCTTTTTGTTAGATGGATACATGATAAAATCATGAACTTTGTCCAGACCTACATAACGCATAGTAATATGGATGGGGTTAACATAGGCATTTAAATTAGTATCAGTCAATCCACATACAGTACTACAAATTGGCTGTTTGGAGCTGATACCTGATTGGCTAGAAGTGTTATATTGAATCTGTAAGGTATGAGGGTCTGTGGTATAAGGCCAAAGAAACATAGCTAAGGGTTATTTTTTATGCATCATGCAATGCAGAATGCCTGGATACAACCTTTAGCCGTGGTCAACGGGCCATATACCACAAACACCACATGGCTTATTGCGAATTTCTCATTTGCTATAACAAACTGGTTACTAATGCAACAAACTTGTTACTAATGCAAAGCTTTTGCACCTTTTTCTCACTAATAGAGCAGCAATAACACCAGCAACAATAAATTGTATTTAATTGCAATAGCATCTTTGGGATTTGTGGCATACGGCCAATAAACCATGGCTAAGTGCTGTAGCCAGGAGTTGCATCATGCTAATGAACAACTCTGGTATCCTGGACATACACCACACCCTCTATGTCTTATTGCTTAAACCTAAGGAAAGTAGTTGCATCTGCTGCCCACACCAGGAATAGCCAGAATTAGCTCCACCAGGATTTTTATGACAAATGAGTCGTAAAAACGGATTTAGAAAAACATAGAGATACATGTTTTATTTTTTCTTTTACCACACCTAATCAGGTAGTGAGAGGTTTGAAACACACATTTATAGGTAATAAGCAACACGTGATATTTGATATGAATGCCGCTTAAACCTGGCAATAAGTTACATCATTTTATACTGTTTGGTTTTACAGAAAATGTGAGTTTGCATGTAAACACTAGGCTTACGTGCATAACTGGTATTATGTGAGCGGTTGAAAGTTGTGCTCCAGATATGCATTATTGTATTTTGGGTATTGAGTGTGGTGCTACAATACTCTTGCAACTTTTCCTATGAAGTGGACAAAGACCCATTTGGGAATCTCAAAACAGAAAGTAGTTTAAAACAGGTCACAATGTGAGCAACAGCGTGTAGTTTGAGCACAACAGTCAGACTCTAAGTTGACAAGTTTATGCAGACAATTAGCATAATATTAGTGTTCGCACAACGTACACGTTTACATTTTCATATACATGTACATTTTTTATCATAGTCTAAGGTACGCCTAAGCAGGGACATTGCCCAGGCAACTGCCCCAATGCCCTCCTTGACTAAAGTTGCCCCTCCGAGTGTGTAAAGTCTGGAGGTTTGCCTTTTTTTCAGGTCAGAGCAATGGCCCCCTTAAAATTCCTGTTCACGTCTCTGTGCCTAAGAATGTAAAGTGTCTCCTAATTTTTTATTGTATGGTTATCTGCATGCATTGTCCTTTGCATGCATATAAAGAGTCAACAACTTCCAAGAAAACGGCTGCCATCTTGTCGCTTGTCATTGATTAAGTTGCATACCTAATAGAACACTGGACTCATGCAGTAAATTAGCAGTCTGGATAAGTCTTGTTAACATTTTTAAAACAAAACAATAACAACATAAACAGGCTTGACAAATCACCACATACAATACTACAAAAATGTATACAGTGTCATATACAGTGTCATATTCAGAAGAGATTAGTGACCTTCATTGAATGATACATTGTTGTAAAAAAACCATATCATTGACGTTTATGTAAGTCTGAACTTCACACCGAATTACAACATAGATATATCCAGGACAGGGCAGTATGTCTTTTACACATATACATAATTACTTCTGAGCTAAACTCCAATGTATTTGGCAACAACCTTTGAAGTTTACTTTTTTGTTTAGTACTTTAAACATACAAATACTTTTATATATATAAAAAAATTGTGTAGCAGTTAATCATTTTGTGCCTCCCCCCCTTCGCCATGCCTTGTAATCAGAAGTCTGACAGGACAATGGTGTGATAAGAGCTTTTGTAAAATGACCCAAATGTAAATGTAAGATGAGCACTCACAAAGCCGGCTCTGTATTATTCTCACGAGTCATACGGTCGGCCTGGCTTCCTTATATGTGCATTAAACTGCTATACACTCCCTTATTCTCCTTGTGCTCTCTATATGGAAAGAATGGGAGCTACTGTAATACTCAGTAACTGTGAAAAATGTCTCAATGTTGTTCAAAAAAACATTTGGCTTCTGTTTTCGTTTTTGTTCAGAGTTAAGATTTAAAGCACCAAGTCATTAGTGAAACGAAACGTCCACCCAACCTTAATTCTACATGTACCCATACTACTCCCAATGATCTGCCCTGGGAAGCAATTTGGGTTAACTGTATTACTCAGGGACAGAAAAACACTTTTTTTTTTACCTTAGATGCACATTCTTGATGCACAGACAAGAATAGCCTATATGTACACAAAAATATGTAAGCAATTAATTTCTGTGGAATTAAATAAATCTGCAATTTGAGCCAACCAAAAATGCTAATCACTCTTTTCACTTATTATTATGCCTTCCTGTTTGGAGATCAAAAAACAAATCTTTTTTGGAGAGGGAAATGCATTGAATCACATTATTATTTTTCAAGGATTTACTGCCCATAACAACGGGGTTCATCTAGTGCAATGTGTACCTCTGTCAGCCGTCACAGAGCAGTCATAAAGCCACTGCTTTTAGGCCTAGTTAATTCATCCTAATCGTCCTTGTTGACCAAGTCTACATTCACTCTGTCCACAAAGCTAGCAGAGCCTCTCTCCATTACCAAAACATGTATGTTGATTCAGTAGAGGAGCGAATGGCCAATGTCTAGCCGAAGGAACCTACCACCTGATGATGGAGACATGAGAACTTAGTTCACAACCTCTCCTAGTAACAGATGCAAGAATGAGAGATGACTGCTCAAAAAACACTTGATAATACTATGCAATGCTGCAGTCCAGTAATTGAGAGTATTACATAAGTATTACATAAAAGCAATCCATTCACATCAACTCCATCCGATTGCATGGACCAAACGATCCACGATGCGCAGTCAGACACACGTTTTCACAAAAGAAAACACTATAGCAGATCCGGACTTCCTGACCAGGCTTAAATCCAGACCTAGACCAGGATTTAGATCCAGACCCAGTACCCTCTCAGAGATGTCTATTGCCATTCCCAGCGTACTCCGGCAGGCTGTTTAGTGCCGTCTCTTCGCTCCTCGACTGAAGCGGGTGATCCCCTTTCTTGCACTGTTTTTTAGTGGCTCTGGATAGTTTTCTCCGGAACGTGTCCCCAGCCAAAAAGTAAAGGATTGGGTCGACGCAGCTGTTAAGGCTGGCCAGGCCCCGCGTCACTTGGTAGGTGGCGTAGACACGATTGTTAAAGTCACACATGTCCGGGCCTTGGAAGTACAGCCTGGCCCGCATGTTCAGGTTCTTCATGACGTGAAATGGCAGGTAGGACACAGCGAACACGGCCAGGACGATAATCACCAGGTGGATGGACTTCCGCCGCAGCGGGGCGTTGTTCATGTCGTTGCAGACCAGTGCCTTGACGATCATCCCATAGCAGCCCAGGATGATGACAAAGGGGACACAGAAGCCGAACACGGTCATGCACATGCTATAGATGAAGTACCCGGGGAGCTCGTCCTCCGTGGTCGTGTCGTAGCAGGTGGTCGCGTTGCGTTTCTCCCCGGTCCGGGAGTAGTAGAGGATGGGCGATATTCCCACGACGACCACGGCCCAGACCAGAGCGCTCGTCATGACGGCGTTCTTCTTCTTGAGTCTGCCTAGGGACTTGAGCGGGTGTACCACACCTGTGTACCTGTGGATGCTAATACAAGTGAGGAACAGGATGCTTCCGTATAGGTTTACGTGGAATATGAACCTCTGAAGTCGGCATAGAACATCACCAAATATCCAGTCCGTTTTATTGAAGTAATAGAATATTAAAAAGGGGAGGGAGAGCACATAGCAGAAGTCAGCAAGGGCCAGGTTGAACATGTACACAGAGATGCTACTCCATGGCCTCATATGGCATACAAACATCCAGATGGCCAGACTGTTGCCTATGAGACCAGTGATGAACACCATTATGTAGACAGTGGGGAGGTAGTAGAACTGGAAGCCTGTTTTGGTCAGGGAACACCCCCCCCGGCTCACGTTGTGGATGTCAGAGACATTTAGGAGAGACGACAGGTTCAGATCTGTGGTCATGTTGTCAGGCAAAGAGAGATGCTTTTACTGGGCAAATGGGAAAAGAAAAGGCAATTTTGAAAATGTTTTATTAATTCATTAAATCAAACTTCATTCAGTCAATTCCTTACTGTGTAAACATTAAAACAATTTATATAAACTTTCGAATTGTATGGCAAACAAATGTTACCATTAATATGTTATTGTAAAACATATATTAATTAACATTTATGAATACATATTTTCAAACAACCCTTAGCCAAACATAATGTAGTCGTAACGTATAGCATAAACTGAAGTAAAAGTAATAAACAAACTCTTTCACAATCTCAAAGCTAAAACAGACGTACAATGACACTAAGCAAAACTAGATAGCGAAAGGAAACCATAAAAGTTGATCATACACTAGCCCACTTACCGTTGACTTCTATCCCACATTCCTACAGTCATTAGCGTTTGAACAAATCTCAAACAGGCTATGCAGGAGAACGCAAGGCGGTTGAAAGCGTAGCGTCTGGTATCCGTGGTTCCTGTTCCTCTCTATTCACGAAGCTCTCCAGCACAGTAAATTACCATTCCGCCTGTATCGTTTGTTCTCACGGTAAAAGTACACAATCCGTTCTGCACGACGACTGTTAACGGCGGCGGGGACCAAGGGAAGACAATTGCAAACACTGTCCTACACGAGAGCGCAGTAATGACAAATGAGTAGGAAGAAGAGGGAAGCGCTCCGGCGCGACGGTGGGAGGGGCAAGGAGGTGCTTCAACCACAACAGCAACGCTTCTCAAACACACTCGATTTCCTAATATTATGCTCTTTCCTTTTAAGTCGAAACTCACCTGCCAAGCCCGTTTAAAAATAAGGTACAGTCGTCCTTCGTTGCCGCTGGCAGACTAGTTAGTGCATTGTACTGATTCTTTGCTGCTAGAATATCCTAGAACCGTTTCTGGTATCTTTATTATCAATATAGAGTGATGGGTGGATCTGGTAGGTTGGAAAATTATTAATATTAATATGTAAGGTTATTAATATTCAGCAAGCTTGGATATGTCAAAAGGATCCCATTCCTTTCCTTCCCTTGAGAGGTTGAGCTTAAATTGATTTCATGGGTCCATGAAGATATCCCATGTGATTTATTGAGTGTGAAAGAAAAGTGCCTCTGCTAATTTCAGCAATTTGGACATGGGAATAGCTAAAAGTCATGGAGTAAATAACTTCAGTTTTCAATACAAACTTGGATCTAGCAGCTGAGGAAGTTGTTTGTGTTGCACCCACTTTAGATTGCCAACTTGATTCTAGTGGCCTAGTGTGGGTTAGTAGTCTGTGCCACAATCTGCAGTGCACATATTCTGCTACAGCATGGGTTCAAATCCAGTCTGCTGCTCTGTTTGCAAAATGTTTTTTCACTGTCTCTGTCTAGAAAAGCACAACATTGTCTGAAAATATATGGTTTGTTTTTAAATATATTACATAACCTTAACATTAGCTGACAAAATGGATGACATGCTTCAGGAAGGGGGGGTCACTTGTTTGCGAACCAGTGGACCCCTGGTTCCAGCCCATTGCTGGACAGAGGTATTTACAGCCTGGGGGTCTTTAGAAATGTCTGGTTGTACACTGTGACGTTTAATGAAATTAGGTCAGTTTTGTTTCCTGATTTTTCCAAATAATCAATTATGTTTTCCACATTCCAGGAACTAATTCTACTCGTAATCACATCATTCTACAAGTCTTGACAGATTCTACACAGAATCTGTCTTGGAGAAAATGCTAACAAAGAGAGAATGGAAACCCAGTTGAAACCTTGTCCATCATGAAGAAAAAGGTTTCTATTTTTCTACCGGCAGTGTTCTTGCTCAATCTATCACTGTAAAGCAAAGTGTTTGGCAGAAATATTTTCCCAGAGTAGTTTACTCTTGCATTGCATTGTTAATGCCTAATATTTGTCCTCCAGGTGTTATGTATAGTCTCGAAAAATTGGAGCTGGTTTCCTTGGTTTTGTCTCTGACATTTAAAAACACCACTCTCCATTATTTACTGTTACTGCTTACATTCACTATAAATGAAATGAACAAATAGGCAGATTAATAGTATTCATTGCCAAGGACCTATATTAATGAATTCACCAATGCTTCATGTGTGCAATAAAACATCACTTGCTTTTCTCCCCCTTATATTTCTATGCTATATTTTTTGCACCTTTCAATGTTCTAGACCAAGGTATAATTAATCAGAGGGAGAGAGAGAAAGAGGATAAAGGAAATAATGTAGATAAAGGCAGATTAAAGCTATTTATCAATCGTCTGAAGTCTTTTAAATGACTGAGACAGAAAGTTGGCTGCAAGTGTGCGAGCTAAGGGAGAATAAAAGGAAACTGGCATCAAAAGAGGAAGAAGATGGAATATGTTAAACTGGGTTGAGAGTGAAAGTAAACACTGTCCTCGCGCCAAAACGCTAGTGTGGAAGACCCAATGCGAAACCAACAGCTTCCTGGATAATGGATGTATTCAGTGTTGACATTGACATCAAAATCAAGTTGGTTCATGTTATGGTTTCATGATAAATGTATTTAAATACTACATTTGAGATGAAATATTGACTGCCCAAATATGGCCTAGGCACTGCAGTCCTCTATTAGACAAAAAAGGGATAGGTTCTACCAATAATTAGAACAAATCACTTTTGCAGGAAAAGGGTTCTACCACCATGTGTAACACAACACTGTGTAAAATGTAAAGAAAAACAGAATTCAAAGATGGAAATAAATATATAATATAAATAATATATTTAAAATATTCAGAGAATATTGGATGGCCATGATATTACTGCATTAAAAAACAGACTCAATTCTTTAGTGGCCATTACAGCACGAAATCAGGAACACTATTGTCTGAAAACACAATTTGACACTACATCAACAAATGCAAGTTAAAACTCTTACATGCAAAGAAGAAACCATGTATAAAGAAGAAACGCCGCCTTCTCTGGGATCGAGCTTATATAAGATGAGCAGAGGCAAAGTAGTAGACGGTCCTGCAATCAGTTTTAAATAATTTTAGGAATCCTCTGGACTGAAAAGGAGAGAGACCAATCGGCTTGTTATCAGCGCTCAGTTCAAAAGCCAACATCAGTGATGGTATGGGGTGCACTAGTCCACATGTCATGGGTTACCTGCACATCTGTGAAGACACCATAAATGCTGAACGATATATACAGATTTTGGAGCAACATATGTTGCCGTCCAACTTTTTCAGGGAAGGTCTTGCATTTTTCAAGACAATGTCAAAATACTGCATTTCTGAAGTATTACAACAGTTTGGCTCCATAGTCTCTGTCTAAATTGGCCGTTCTGCAGTCCAGACCTGTGACCCATTGGAAACACTTGGCACATTATGAAATGAAAATCACCACAAAGGAGACCTAAACTGTTGAACAGCTGAACTTCTATATCATGCAAGAATGGGAACACATTTCACTTTTAAACAACTGCAAATAGTCTCCTCAGTTCCCAAAAGCTTATTGCTGAAAGAAGTGGTGATGCAACACATTGGTAAACATGCTCCAGTCCCAACTTTTTTGAAACGTGTTGCTGGTAAACTCAAATAAAATCTCAATTTCATTTGTTGTCTTAGTACTATTTTCAATTAAATGCAGGGGTAAAATATTTGCACATCATTACATTCTTCATTTGCATTTTACACTGCCTTCCAACATTTTTGGAAAAAGGATTGTATTCTTAAACCTAAAAAATCATCCTTAGAACCCTTTTCGGAAAAACATCCATTAAGAATTTTACATTAAAACAATACATAATTTATCAGCATGCTCTTTTTACAGTGGATTTTTTTAATTGCATGTATTCAGATTCGTCTTTTGCATGAACATTGGATTATTATTTTTGTGCTACAAAAATACATATTTTTTTTATAATCTTATCCAGTCTGCTTAATAGTTACATTTATTGCACCCACTACTGAAATAGTTGTTGTAGCTGTAATTAATCTCCTTGACAAGAATTGAGTTAATCAACTATTCTCAACTGTCACAAAGCCTTAAAATCACTAGGAATACTCAACAAAGATATGTAATGGCATAGCACAACATCATTAACAGTCGCTAAAGGTTGCACAAAAGAGCTGCGAGCACACCAAGGCAGATAAAATTAGAATAAGGCGCCTCCCCTACTCTGGAATTACCGCTAAAGGAGCAAAGAAACCTTTCTCGAACTGTAAAGAACCAATGATGAGCTCAAAGACTTTCTCTCTGTCATCTGCAGGCACCCTGAAACGGCTGCGCCAGTTCCAATCCATAATACTGTCATCTCAAAAAATATTTGACTGCTCATAACCATTCTTACATTTTAGCCATTTAGCTGACGCTCTTATTTTAGGTGACGTACATTAATTATTGATTGCATTATTTTAGGGAAAGGGGATATTTGTCCATTTGCACTCAATGTCCAACCTAGATTTGGCTTCTGCACTTAACCCAACCCCTCTAAATTGGAGAGGTGCTTGAAGATGTCAGAATGGATGTCTGGGGAGAAATTAGGGGTTAACTGCTATGCTCGGGGACGGAACATACATTTTCTTCACCTCGCTGGCTTTAGGATTAGAATTTTGTCCACCTGTGCTGTACTCACCATCGGTGATGTATATGTTTGTATTACATTGTTGTTGGTATCTGTTGGAATCTGGAATCCCTGAAACAAAAAACAACCTAACTGTTGCTCTTCACTGCCTAAACATGTATGGTCTGGTTTTAAGATATTTTTGTCAGCTGTTTCTAGTGGCATCAGACTCAACAAATAAGAGAGATGCCAAACTTAACAAATTCCAAACCAAGGTTTGCAGGCTAAAACGCTGCAGAGGTTTTGGTCAAGGTGGTTGATGCAAACTTGCGAAATGCACTCATTAAAATAGCCTCTATGATCTCTATCCTCTAGCTGCTATTGTGTGTTATAGCACCAGATAAGGTGATGACATAGGCAGTAACATCGTTCATCTACGCCAACATCGTGTGTAATTGAAAACAGACCCTTCGCACTTTGGTAGATGGGTTTAAGTTATCAAGACAACCCAACTCCCTCTTCAATGTGTGATGACAGCGATGTAGGACTAGATGAAAAGCTTCCAAGTTATTACGACACCTAAAGGAAGATATCTGTTCAATACAGAATGTCAATCGTCAATCCAAAGGGGTGGCAGGTAGAATAGTTGTTAGAGCGTCTGACTGTTGACCAAAACATTATTCATATTGCCAAATTGACTGTAATTCTGACCTTGATCAATTAATTAATTAGACTGAGCTAGGTGAGCTGTGTAAGTAACTGAAGCTGTTTTTACCTGATCTACTCCCTCCTCCCAGGGGCATGTAGAGTAGGCAGCCGAGTAAGTGTATTTTGATTCTAGTTAACGCATAAAAGCATTGTTTCTTTGTCACATGCTGACTGCAGGATTTAAGTTCCTTTTTTGCTAATGCATCTTGTATGTTACTGTTTATATATTTATTTTGTAACGTTGCACTGTTTCATTACTGTCTAGATTTTGGTTTGTTACAACTTAATTATTTATTAGTTCTCCGTTTTTCCTGATACTGTGTCCTACCTCCTTTTCTCCTCTCTAGAAGCAAACAGACTTTGGACTCTGTGCTGATTACACTAAATTATATTATTTTATTATATTACTTTCACTCTAATGTAATAATAACACATCTTACCATAACTCTAACAAGAGGTGTGCTATTCTGTTTGTTTTGGGCCTGACCAGAATGTCTTCCGGTTTTGTCTCCACGGTTCATTCTGACAGATAAACATCACTGTGCAAATGGACACCCAGGTTCTAAAGCAAAATCATTTAAAAGATGTCTTTCCAATAATTTTTTCAACCAAACAGAACTATTTTCAACCTGTGATTACAGATGAGCACTTGACAAATGGAATACACTTCCGGAAGCAAAAGTGACTGAAATAAACTTCTGTTGTTATTACATCGGGTTACACTTTTTGTGTTGGTCTAGATCAGGGGTCTGTAAATTTGGACCACAAAGACAGTTTTTTCATTGCAACCCCCTAATTAGAGACGTATTTAGACCTGAGACCCCAGGTGGGTGCAATTAATGATGAGCTAGAACAGAAAACCTGCAAGCTCCGGATTTTGTAGGGTAAGATTTAAAGACCTCTGGTTTAGATATACACACGATGGTGAACCTTTGTTAATGGTATACATATTCATTGATAAGGAATTGATTGCTATATAGCAGATGTGATTTGAGGTATGTTTTTTTTTATTTAATTTGCTGTCTGGTTGAAATCTGTTGTACATGACACTGTATGATGGCTTTGACATCATATATTTTTCTCTGCAATAATTTCATTGGTAAGTGGTCATGTTATAGCAATTAGGTATCTTTAGAATTTGTGGTTTATGGCCAATATACAGTTGTGCTCAAGTTTGCATACCCTGGCAGAAATTGTGAAAAGTTGGCATTGATTTTGAAAATATGACTGATCATGCAAAAAAAAGGAATTTTAGTAAAGGATGGTGATCATATGAAGCCATGTATTATCACATAGTTGCTTGGCTCCTTTTTAAATCATGATAACAGAAATCACCCTAATGGCCCTGATGAAAATTGTACATACCCTTGAATGTTTCACCTTGTTACAGACACACTGTCATGCCCTGGCTGCGGGCCCCTGGCCATTTCAGGGCATGCCGGCTAGAGAGGCCTATAGCCCTCTCTATGCCATTGTGGGCTCCCCAGTCAGAGCAGCTGCATTCAGTTGACTCTGATTGGGGAGCCTACTTAGGTTAGGTTTGCACCACACCCAGTGTAGTTTATTGTTTGTTTGTTAAATACGCTCACGGTTTGTCCTTTGTTTAATTCAAGTTCAAGTGGATGCGCTACATGATATTTGTATATCGTTTTATGTTAGTTAGTCCTTTCATTTTACATGTACAGTTTCGTGTTAGTTTGTACCTGTTTGTTCTAAGGATTAAATTCACCTTTTCTTTTTACAAAAATGTCTGCGTTTGGTTGAACTCCACACTACGACCGTGAGACACACAAGGTTACACACACAAGTTACAAAAATTGAAAATGCCTGTCAGTACTGTTCAATCACTTAAAAGGTGGACATTTCAGGGATCTCTTGATACTAACCCAAGGTCAGGTAGACCAATAATTGTTTGGGATACAAAAAAACCCACAGGTAACCTCAGGAGACAAAAAAGCCAGGTTACAATAAGCTCAACAACACCTTGACACGCCTCGCAGCTTCTGGCACCCTGTAATTTGGAGTGACATGACCAAAATAGAGCTTTATGGTCACAACCATAAGCGCTATGTTTAGCGAGGGGTCAACAAGGCCTATAGTGAAAAGAATACCATCCCCACTGTGAAGCATAGTGGTGGCTCACTGATGTTTTGTGGGTGTGTGAGCACTAAAGGCACAGGGAATTTTGTGAAAATTGATGGCAAGATAAATGCAGCATGTTATCAGAAAATACTGGCAGACAATTTGCATTCTTCTGCACGAAAGCTGCATAAGGGACGCTCTTGCACGACAATGACCCTAAGCACAAGGCCAAGATGACCCTCCAGTGGTTACAGCAGAATAAGTGGCCATCACAGTCTCCTGACCTTAATATCATTGAGCCACTCTGGGGAGATCTCAAACATGCGGTTCATGCAAAACAACCAAAGACTATGCAAAAACCCAGAGGCATTTTATCAAGACAAATGGGCAGCTTTGCCACCTGCAAGAATTATTGCAAAAGACTGCATGCTGTCATTGATGCTGTGGGCAATACACAGTATTAAGAATGAAGTGTATGCAGACTTTTGAACAGGGGTAATAAAAAGAAAATTCTTTGTTGCCATGTTTTGTTTTATGAAAATGCCATTCTGTTATGGCATACAGTTGAATATGAATCCTGTTAGAAAAAAAAGAAATGTGTTTAGCCTGCTCACTCTTGTTTTCTTAAAAAATGGTATGGGTACATATATTACCAATCACTCAAGTGTATGCAAACTTTTGAGCACAACTGTATCACAGCTAATTGTTTGATCCAGGCACTACAATGCTTAGTGCCTAAAAACAATTCTTAGCATGGTACTGTACAATGACCATATACCCCACCACTTTGTGCCTTTTTGCTTAAATATAATAACCATGTTAAATGGCTTGTAGCCATAGCAGAACACTCCTATTTTATATAGTTAAAATTCCATTGTGTTAATGGGTTGAACCAATTGAGCGACTATTTGAGTTAACAATCAGCTTTGTTTGAACTGCAGTCTTTTGTAAAAAGTCTTACTTAATTGCTCCTTGGTCATCATATATAACAAAACAACATTAACACCCATTGTAATGTACAGCTACATTGACCACGACAGCACAATGCATTAGGTATACTTAAATGACAGTCGCACACACGGTTGAACAAAAGGAGCTGTTATCAATCCACACTTGAAAATATGCAAATGTTCTTCCTACTGCCTATTTAAACTAGCAATGAAACAACCATTCAGAATACACCTTATTCTGTTAAGGATACACCCTATGCATCTGTCTTATTATTGGAAAATGTATAATAACACACTGATTTGTTCGATAAGACTTAAAAACACAGCTTTATTTTTGAATTTGTCTTCTCCAATTAACAATACCTAATCCTCTCAGCATATCCCTGATTATTTTCCCTTTCTTTGTTAAACCTCTTCCTGCCTTGGCTGTCTTTTTTTCCTCTCGCCTCTCCATCAATCCATCTACTGCTCTTTCACTTTTTGACTTCATCCATCTCCTTAACATATTTTGTGTAGCTCCATCACTCTCACTCAACTCAATGTCATGCCTTCTCTCACTAACACACAATTTGAGTGTGGGGTTATCTGACAAATGCACCTAAACAGCACACAATATATTGTCCTTATCTGCTTTCTGACAGACCAGCCACTTGAGTCATTTATTCCTTTCTGCCTTATTTTTCTCTCTCTTTCAGACCATCTATCCAGGTTCTCTGTCTATTTTTTGCTCTGTTTTTGCCGCTCAATGACCTTCACTCAAATAAATTCAAATGCTTACTCTAGCCAGCCTTGGGTGGGGTTGGTAGAGAAACATTACTGAGACAAGGTGTGCATTTGCCTCGTCATTCTAAACACTCCCAGCTCTGACCTCTCATTTGTCTCAGGCTGGGAGTTTGTTATTCTTCCGACTGTCTGAGAACCAAAACAGTTTATCTTAATTCCTCTTGATAGAGTGTCTCAAAGCTGTGTTTTCCCAAAGGACTCTACTAACATCATCCCAGATTTCAGCTTGCCTGGATGATTATTCAAGTTCAAAGGTCATACGACACCCAAGATAGGAGCCAGAAGCTGTATCATATCAAAAGATACATAGCCTGTTTACCAGACCATTTGTGATGTTGTGATTTACTAAACAGGGATTGACAAATGGCTCAGGCCTGGACATGACCCAGTAACTGCTTGTTTTTTGTTAATGGAACTTGAAACCCTGGCAGCCATTGAACTTGCTTTCAATCATTGAACTTAACTGGAAAAAACGTTGCAGTTCAAAATCCTATTGTCTATCAAATGATTAAGCATTATAAACAGAATCTATAGATCTGTAAATCTCCAGAGTTCTTTTAGAATAATACTGAAATAAATGTTTGTGCAAAAAAGCATTTTTTTAATCCCAATATGCATGTTGATTTGCGAAGAGTGGAGAACTATTTTTATTATATTTTTATGTATTTACACGCCACAATTTTTAACTGTTGTAAGGGTCTCATGCTGTGGATGTCTTGGAGTGGTTTTGTAGTTTAATATCAGTACGGAAATTCACTGCCTTTTTCTGACTTGGGCACATTTCTGTCATACTGATTATGGGTATGAATGCTCAGCAGTAAAGCCTGTAGCCACAACATGGTTTATGTAACAAGGACAGAACTTAATTAGAATTATGCTAGTTTAACAAATATAGAAAACTTTGAAAAGTGGTACAAAGAAAGTACATGTGACCACATACATAGGTTTGCACTCAGCCACACTTAGACACACACATGTACAAATCCTAATATATTATACTTATTGCTGATTACATTAACTACATTAATTAAAAGGCATTATAATAAATAAGTGGAACTTCTGCGGGTTAGCAGAAACTTGCCTGGCTACCTAAACTTCTCAATTTGTCCAGTTAGAAAGCAAAAGTGATTGTGAATAAATGTCACCTATTTGGGTGCAAATAAAAGTTCTAACAGGTTTTTTGGAGAAGCAACTGCCAGAAAACCCTGAAAATGGGATTGGTTTTGCAAGTGGTGCATACAGACAACTGCCCTCTCCTAATCCTTCCTGACTGATTCTCTAGTTTTGTAATTTGCTAGTGTCCTTCTCAACACTGGAAGCATGAGGTGGTTCCTGCAGCCCATTCAGGTTGCACAGGTAGTCCAACTCCTCCAGTATGGCAGATCCATTTTTACCGTTGCAAGAAGGTTTGCTGTGTCTCCCAGTACAGACTCAAGAGCATGGAGGACGCAAGCATTTACGCAAGGAGTGCTGGACAGGGCTGAAGATGGGCAATAAGCCAGCAGCAGGACTCCACTGCTCCACTGACCGCTGTTACATAATTTTGTTTTGAAACGAATTACACAATTTACGGTGAAGATTTTGATCTTTAATATTTTCTGTTCATCGAGACCCAATGTGTGATTTAAATGTTCCCTTATTTTTTTAAGCAATGTAGTTTACATTTGAACATATTACCTTCTCTTAAAATAAAACAACAAGGGTGAAGCAATAAAAAAACAACTGCAGAGGAAAAGAATGTCAGACTGAAATATGTAATGAATGATAATGCAGCAAAAAGCATACAGTTCTCAGAAAGCCAAGAGGAAGCAGAGGACAAGTATGAAAACCGGATCTCGGTTTCTGAGAATGCAGCTTTGGACTATTCATTCATGTGAAGGTCAGTAATGACCGTCTGAAGCCCTTTGCTGTTTGCAATACAAGTCTCAGAAACCATTAAACACCCACCCACCCCTCTGACTGCCACTGAGACATAAAGGTCAGGTGCTCAGTGCACACAGTGCAGTGCTAGGATCGATTGACACATTTCTGACAGCAAACCAACCTGAACACCCCTCTCCTAGCTGTTTATTAGGGGGGAAAAATAAACATTGCATTTCTTTTTTTCACATGTTCTCTCTGCTCCCAAATTAAAAATAATTAGATATTCACCGGTTGTCTCGTATTGCATTCAAAGATATCAGATCAATATGTTTTTGACGGAGTTTTGACATGCATTTGTGTCAAAGTTTTGACATGCATGTTTTCTGGACTACAGTGGCAGTGGAGTTGAACTTGGTGGAATTATGATTACGGAGGGAGAGAGATCAATGACTATGATTAAACCAAGACTATGATATAACTCTGTCACTGCAAAATCATGTAAACACCTGTAATGGTTACAGTGCCCGTGTTATGGTCCTCAGTCCACATGAGCCACTGCTGTGAGCAAGCACAACTTCCAACGACACATATGGAAAACATCAGAACAACCCTGCACACTGGGAAAGAGGATTAAATCACAGACAATTCTTGTTTTAGTCAGGCTGGGCGCATGAGACGTTAGGAATGAAATACCATTTATCCAAAAACAAGAAATGCAACCTGTGTTGTCGTTTGCTCTTGTTTCAGTAATGGCCAATACAGCACTTTCAGTTCTGATGTCTGTTTTGCTTTGTCCTGAGTCAGCCCAATATAAATGAAACTGATTCTGTTTAAAAAGCGTTTGTTTTTGTCTGCAGATTTGCATGTTTATTTAAGCAACCCTCTCATCCTGCACCTATTCATCCATGTCCTATGAAATGGGATTCAAATGCACCTCAAAGACAAGGAGAAGACAGAGACCATAATGTTTACTTCAATCCAGCAATCTGTGGCAGGGTCTTACACACGAGCACCCACACACTGCATTTCTAAATGTATGCAAATCTGTCCGTAAATAAACACCGCTTTTGGCTCCCTTTCAAACGGATGGTTGCGTTAGCCCTTAGCTCCAGCCATCAGGGTATACTTTCAACTGACACAAAAACAGTATAAACACACTCTTAGAATTTAGCATTAATCACACTACAGAGTTAAAATTGAGCTCAGACAATTGGGGCTCAGGGCTGGGGGATGGATGGACGAAAGGATGTATGCAAACATGAAAGGATAGATCGTAAGATAAAAAAGCTGTGTGAAAGAGGGGCTAATGGGAGGTGTTTTGAGCATATCATCTGCTGCACAGCAAGGGGGTGGATAGAATCATGAGTAGTGCCAAGGACAAAAAATGATGGCGAACGAACAGATGGATAGATAGTTTAGGAAGAATCAAAGGAGGAGTGAGAGGCTAATGGTTATCATGAAGGCTCTTTATGGTATGTTACGTGCAAGGAAAATGCTGAGTTGTAAAGGAAAAAGGGCTCAGACAAACAGGAAGTGCATTAAGGCCCCTTCCCATGGCAGCTCTTTCCAGGAGAGCCAGTTGCATCGATTCTCTCTTCCAGGATCCCATCAAACATAATCAGTTTATATTTTAATATTTTCTTGGCTGGTGTCCATGTATATACTGTATACTGAGCAGACTTCGGGATATACGATATACAACCTTTTTTTGTTTACCTCTGTGTTTGTGTGTGACAGGGGATATGCTAGCTCAAGTTTCAGAGTGGACGAGTACAGTCTCTACACATTCCTGTTCTAACATGTTGAACTGTGGTATAGCACGTTTAGCAACCCTGTCAGTGGCAGTAACACACACCAACACATTGGCAACAGTAGGACGACAACATGACGCGACAGGCCTAATTGTTTAAGGCAGAAGTTACAACAGAAATTGTTGATTTTAATCCACACATCAAGAAATACCTCACCAGCCTTTTGTCTGAATTAGGGCTGCATTCAAGGCTCCTAAAGACCAGCAATGTGAGACTTCATCGATAGCCGAGGGCATTCAGGCAATACACATGATTGTTTCAGAAATATGTCAGCAAAGGCCTGGCTTGGGTACAGATCAAATGAGCAGCCCACTTCTGGAAGGTGGTTGATACGTTGCAGGGGTAAGTTGAAAATCTCAGCCTGCAGTCATGGATCCCTCATGTGTGCCTCTAGACTGTTGTGACTGCTCATAAAGAGCTGTATTATTTGCTGTATTATTTGCTTTGGATTGATGTTTACAAGAATATTGAGAGATTCTGTTTGAATAAAAGATGGCTCTGCTACTACAATTTTCATGAGAGATTTGTTGAAGATTGTGTGGATTGTGTTTATGGCTATTGCTTTTTTTCTATTTAGCTAAGCTGACAAGATTCCAATTGCAATTGGGGGTTTGTAGATAGCCTGCTCTTAAGACGATAAAACAAATACTCAGGTTGATTGCAAAGTTTGCTGAGAATGTTGTCGACACTTCACACTCACACTTCACAATCTTTTCAAAGATGCTGCTCGATACCCCTTTGATTAATTGTATTGTTATCTCATCTTTTGAAATAGTGAAGTCGCCCTTCAAATTATTTAGTATAGTAACACTGTGGACAGTAATGTCCTAGGGCTCTGGAGAGTGTTCTATTAACAAAAAGAGAAGTGTGAGGGGAGGAGTTAAGAAAAACATCAAAGCAAATGAGAACCCCCTTTTATGGGAAGGTTTGGGAAGAAAGGTTCTGAGCAGTGGTAGTTTCAGCAGCCTCTAAACTCTCCATCTCCTGAATGTCTTCTTCCTGCATCTTTTAATCTGGGCCCAGCTCTGAGATCCTCCTTAAATGCCTCCCTTGACAAAGTTTGAGTGTAGGCGGATCTGGCCCTGCATAATGCCCCCAGAAAATTCTAAAAGCAGCCAGCTTTGTTTTGGGGCGTTGTTGCTTGCTGATGAAGCATAAGACATATAATTTTAAATAATGACAGTAAACCTCTGGTAAAAGACACTTGATGTTTAGGAGTAGATGTATTTGTGCAAAAGTGACATAAGGATTGCTTCCTTTGGAAAGATTGTATTCAAATAAAAAAATTAAAAAAACAGTTTAAAATACAGTTACATTGAAATGGATTGTTCTTTTAGACTGCCTTTGTTTGAGGACACACTTGTCAAACATGTCTTCCACATTTTGCTATTACCAACACGTCTGCAGATAGGGCCTCTCAACTGCCACACTTTCATGAACCTAGAACCAGACCCTGTTAACCAAGCCTGACATATTTCTATCATATGCAGTTAATTCATTATTAAGCAATGGAGGACTTTTTTTATAGATCGAATTGTGGAAGATAAAAAGGAATTTGATACGTTAGGCTTATTTGATAAAATAGACACCTCCTAAATATGCAATACCTAAAGCACATGATCATAAAATAGCCAATGGAACCAGTTGGTTTGCCAGAGAAATAATTGACACCATTGCCACAAATAGAAAAAAAATGTCTGGAATAGTCATTCTGTACCAGAGGTGTTTTGAATTATTAATACATCACTGCTATATTTTGTCTAAATGCAAAAGAAATGTGTAAAACCACTTTGTCTATCATCCCGTTTGTTTTGAAAGAAATAACCTTAAAGGCTAAATGGTTAAGGAAATCAACATGAATCATTGCTCTCTAAAAAGCCTAGAAGCAAAATGTACACAGTGAACTTAAATTGTATTATATCTCAAACAAATTTATATAATGTACATTTACAAAATTAAGACAAAGTAACTTAAAGAAGTTGCTTGATATTTTAAGGCACTACTAGTCCTGTCATGCATCACATCATGGTTTAACTGAATCATTATTTATACTTTTTCCTACTGAGCTAGTTTGGAATTCCATCATGAATTTCAATCTCTCTTGATCCTTTTAATAAATAATGACTATTCATTTTTCCATTTAGATTCCACAAATTAGATAAAACAATATATTACACTATACATGTCAGCAATAACAGTCACTGAGCTCACTAAAAATCTAAATCAAGATTTACAGTTAGTGAGAGATTGGGAGATTTAAAATAAACCTGTATTTAAAACCAGAGTTGTACAAAACAGGGGGGGTCAGTCATGAGCAACATGTATATTAACATTCAATTTAAACAAATTTTAAACGTGCGCTGAGACCCCCACCCTACCACACAGACATACACCAGCAAGCAAACCAAAAACGATAATTGACAGTTCCAACTGTTTAAATTATTTAAGGGAACCTTTAAATCGCACATCGGGTCTCGATGAACAAAATGTATTAAATATCAATATTTTGACAGTACATTGTGTAAATCTTTAAGAACAAAATTATGTAACAGCGGAAACCAACATCACCTACCGATTGAGGCCTGGATTCTGGAGTCTGGGTTTGCTGCTGATGTCCTGGGTAAGCTCCAGGACAGCATGTGGTGTTACTTGACAGTGTCAAATGCATCGATAAATGACATTTCGGACATTCTCAATTGGATACAGGTGTGGGGAATGCGAAGGCCAGTCAATGGCATCAATGTCTTTGTCATCCAGGAAATGACTACACACTCAGTCATTGGCCTGCACCAGGAGAAACACAGAACCCACTGCAGCAGAGTAGTCTGAGGATGGATCTGTGAATTTCTTTCTGATGACGCAATTATGGTATCGTTGGCTAGCACGTGGAAG
Organism: Novumbra hubbsi; assembly: GCA_016801125.1. NCBI lineage: Eukaryota > Metazoa > Chordata > Actinopteri > Esociformes > Umbridae > Novumbra > Novumbra hubbsi. Next base: position 8,159 of record JACXGK010001402.1, on the reverse strand, counting down.
TCTGTGCGACCCTCCAAATATATGCCTCCCCAGACTATCACAGACCCAAAGCCAATATGATCATGCTGAATGATGTTGTACGCAACATAGCGTTCACCACAGCGTTTCCAGACTCGTTCATCTCTGTTACGTGTTCAGTGTGAACCTGCTCTCCCCTGTGAAGAGAACTGGATGCAAATGTTGGTCCTGCCAATCTGGTGTTCCCTGGCAAATGCCAATTAAGATGCACGGTCTTGGGCTGTAAGCACAGGTCCCACTAGAGGAGTCTGTTTCTCACATTCGGGTCAAATACATGCACATCAGTAGCCTGATAGAGATAATTCTGTTTTTAAAATGTTAGAAAAACAATTAAAAACAAAAAACGCCTTTATTGTGACACAATATTTTGCTCCAGTGTGTCATGTTTTCACTAATTGATTCCACAACTTGATTGGAGTGCACCTGTGGTACATGTTGTTGATTGACATGACATGAAAAAGACACATGTCTATATAAGGTCCCACAGTTGACAGTGCATGTCAGAGCACACACTAAAGCATAAAGTCCAAAGAATTGTCTGTAGATCTCTGAGAAAGGATTGTATTGAAGCTCAGATCTGGGTAAAGGTAAAGAAAAAATCCTGCAGCATTGAAGGTAGTTATGGGCAGAACAAAACAGAGACAAACAATACATTTGTTTTGAGGCTTTACGAAATGCTCAAAACACTTACTCCAGAGTGACATCTGCCAGTCCAATATAAAAATCAGATGTTCAATGTTCATACAGATGTATTTTCCCTTATTACTGGAAAAAGGGTCTAGCCTCAATCAGAATCAGAAAAACGTTATTGCCAAGTATATATACAGATACAGTGGGGAGAACAAGTATTTGATACAATGCCGATTTTCCTACTTACAAAGCATGTAGAGGTCTGTAATGTTTATCATAAGTACACTTCAACTGTGAGAAACGGAATCTAAAACAAAATTCAGAAAATCACATTGTATGATTTTTAAGTAAATAATTTGCATTTTATTGCATGATATAAGATTGCATGATTTGATACATCAGAAAAGCAGAACTTAATATTTGGTACAGAAACCTTGGTTTGCAATTACAGACATCATATGTTTCCTGTAGTTCCAGGTTTGCACACACTGCAGCAGGGATTTTGGCCCACTACTCCATACAGACCTTCTCCAGATCCTTCAGGTTTCAGGCTGTCGCTGGGCAATACGAAATTTCTATTGGGTTCAGGTCTGGAGACTGGCTAGGCCACTCCAGGACCTTGAGATGTTTCTTACAGAGCCACTCCTTAGTTGCCCTGGCTGTGTGTTTCGGGTCGTTGTTGTGGAAGACCCAGCCACAACCCATCTTCAATGCTGTTATTGAGGGAAGGAGGTTGTTGGCCAAGATCTCGTGATACATGGCCCCATTCATCCTCCACTCAATGCGGTGCAGTCGTCCTGTCCCCTTTGAGCAGGGGAACCTTCTAGTGCGCTGCCAGATTTTAATCCATGACGGCGTAGTGTGTTACTAATGGTTTTCTTTGAGACTGTGGTCCCAGCTCTCTTCAGATCATCGACCAGGTCCTGCCGTGTAGTTCTGAGCTGATCCCTCATGATCATTGATGCCCCACAAGGCGAGATCTTGCATGGAGCCCCAGACCGAGGGTGATTGACCGTCATCTTGACCTTCTTGCATTTTCTAATAATTGCGCCAACAGTTGTTGCCTTCTCACCAAGCTGTTTGCCTATTCTCCTGAAGCCTATCCCAGCCTTGTGCAGGTCTACCATTTTATCCCTGATGTCTTTACACATCTCTCTAGTCTTTGCCATTGTGGAGAAGTTGGAGTCTGTTTGATTGAGTGTTTGGACAGGTGTCTTTTATACAGGTAACGAGTTCAAACAGGTGCAGTTAATACAGGTAATGAGTGGAAAACAGGAGGGATTCTTAAAGAAAAACTAACAGGTCTGTGAGAGACGGAATTCTTACTGGTTGGTAGGTGATGAAATACTTTTATCATGCAATAAAATGCAAATCAATTACTTAAAAATCAAACAATGTGTTTTCCGGATTTTTGTTTTAGATTCCGTCTCCCACAGTTGAAGTGTACCTATGATACAAATTACAGACCTCTACATTCTTTGTAAGTAGGAAAACCTGCAAAATCGGCAGTGTATCAAATACTTGTTCTCCCCCTTATACAAGGAATTTTCTTTGGTGGTATGGTGCATGACAGAATAACACACTAAGTAGTATGAGGTAATTAAAGTAAATATAAAATGTGCAAACATTTACTTAATAAGTTAAAGTGCAACGTGCATGAATGAAGTACAGAGAAGTGCATTCATGTAATGCATTATGTATAATTTAAGTTAAATTATGGGGCAGAGTGTCAATGTCAGTGGGGGTCGTCTGGCGTTGTTGAGGAGGCCAGTTGCCGATGGGAAGAAGCTATTTTTGTGGCGGGAGGTGTTGGTCCTAATGGACCTTAGCCTCCTGCCAGTTGGGAGTGGCTGGAACAGTTTATGTCCAGGGTGGTAGGGGTCAGCCACAATCTTTCCAGTGCGCCTCAGGGTCCGGTTGGTGTACAGGTCCTCAAGGGATAACAGACTGGGTTCTTCCTAAAATCCACAACCATTTGCACTGTCAATAGAGCGTTGAGCTCCAAATTGTTCTGTCTGCACCAGTTCACCAGGTGGTCAATCTCCCACCTCTAGGCAGTCTCATCCCCACCAGAGATGAGCCCAATGAGGGTGGTGTCATTTGCAAACTTCAGGAGTTTGACGGATTGATGAGGGAGAAGAGCCGAGGACAAAGGACGCAGCCTTGATGGCGTCCGGTGCTGAGGGTCTGGGGATCGGATGTTTCCCCAGCTTCACGCGGTGCCGCCAGTCAGACAAGAAGTCAGTGATACACCTGCAGGTGGATTCGGCACTTGCAGCTGGGAGAGCTTGTCTTGCATCAGCGCTCAAATGACTTCTTGACCACAGAGGTCAGGGCGACAGGTCTGTAGTCGTTAAGTCCTGAGATCCTTGGTTTCTTGGGCACTGGGATGATGGTGGAGGTCTTGAAGCAGGCTAGCACGTGTCTCCAGTGAGGTGGTAAAGTTGTCTGTGAACACCGGAGACAGCTGATCAGCACAATGCTTCAAAGTGGATGGAGAAACAGAGTCTGGCCCAGCTGCTTTGCGGGGGCTCTGTCACTTAAACAGTCTGTTAACGTCCCTTTCCAGGACACAAAGTGTCGTTGTTGTGGTAGAAGGGGAGGGGGCCACTGGCATGGGCAGTTTGGGACTGCCGCATGCTCCTGCTGAGGTGGGCTGAGGCTGGGGGATGGCGGCACTGGGGATGGTGTCAGAACTGTCCCATTGTCAAAACGACAGTAGAACTCATTCAGGTGGTTGGCCAGGTGAGAGTCGTTGATGCAATTGGTGGCTTTAGGCTTGTATTTGGTGATCTGTCTAAGGCCCCTCCAGACAGAAGCAGAGTCGTTGGCTGAGCATTGTTGTTGTAATCTCTCCGAATACAGGCATTTAGCATTTCTCACCACCTTACTAAAGCTGTACTTTGACTTTTTAAAACTGTCCTTTTTCCAAACTCTTGAACGCCTCCTGCTTTTCCATCCTTAGTAGTCTGAGTTTAGTTGTGAACCAGGGTTAATCATTGTTAGAACTCACCCTGGTGCATGATGGAATACAGCAGTCCTCACAGAAGCTGATGTATGACGTCACAGCCTCTGTGAACTCATCCAGACTGTTGGAAGATGTCCTGAAAACATCCCAGTCAGTACACTCTAAGCATGCCCATAGATCCTCCACAGCCATACTGCTCCATTGCTTTGATTTGCTTAGAACTGGTTTACGGAGCTTGAGTTTCTGTCTATATGCAGGAATCAGGTGGACCATGACGTGTTCAGAGTGACCCAGTGCAGCATGAGGGACAGCATTATAGGCATTATTGACTGTTGTGTAACAGTGATCAAGAATGATGCCTCCTTCCTTCGTTTTTCCGGAAAGTTCTGTGTTGCGATCCGCTCTGAAAAGTTGGAAGCCTGCCAGCTGTAGCACCGAGTCCAGAATGAGTTCACATAACAACGTTTCAGTAAAGCACAGGACTGAAGACGAGTGAAAGTCTCTGTCCTTTCCTGCCAGTAGCTGAAGTTCACCCTGCTTGTTGCACAGGGATCGCACATACGAGAATTATTCCAGGTAACGGTGTGCGATGTCCATGAGCAATTCAATTCATAAAAAATCCTACAATGTGATTTTCTGGATTTGTTTTTCTCATTTTGTCTGTCATAGTTGAAGTGTACATATGATGAAAATTACAAGCCTCTCTCATCTTTTTCAGTGGGAGAACTTGCACAATTGGTGGCTGACTAAATACCTTTTTGCCCCACTGTATGTATGAGCAATTGGCATAAGTAATGTGCAATTTAAGAATGTAACAAAATGCAAATATGCAATATGAAGTACAAACAGCATGCATTGTGCAAATGGCAAATAATAATTAAGGTAGCAATGTGTAGAGCAGAGGTAGTGGAGGAGGTAAGACTAGTTCATTTGCAGGGTAACAGTAGCTGAGAAGAAACTGTTGCCTGCAGGAATGAAGGGACCTGTCCTGCTTGCCTGATGGCAGGGGGGCAAACAGTTCGTGGCTCTGTGTCCCTGATAATGCAAAGCGCTCCTTGAAGACAGCGCTTGTGCTGGACACCAATGATGCGCTGGGCGGTTTTCACCACCCGCTGCAGGGACGGCCACAGAGCCCCCATTGTATCAAACTGTGGCACAGTTAGTCAGGATGCTCTCAACCGTGCAGCAGTAAACGTTTACCAGGACGTTAGAAGAAAGGGTTAGTTAGAAACTTTTACTTCCTTAAAAAGTTCAGAAGCTGTTGCACCATTTTCACCAGGGTTGAGGGGAAGGACCGGGAAAAGGTTCTCTGAGATGTGGACACCCAGGAATTTGAAGCCAGCCACATGTTTCACGTGGTCCCATCAATGAGAACTGGGGCATGGAAACAGCCTTTAAACGTCCTGTAATCCACAATCAGTTATTTGATCTTCTTTGTGTTTAGGGCCAGATTGTTATCTTTATTATCTACTTGATCTCCCCTTTATAGGCTGACTCATCGTTGTCATTGATCAGACCAACCACTGTAGTGTTGTCCGCAAAATTGACAATGGTGTAGGAGCTGTGTACAGGGACGCAGTCTTGGGTGAAGAGAAAGTACAAGAGTGGGCTAAGCACACAGCCCTGTGGGACACCAGTGTTTAGCATCAGGGTGTAAGAGGTGAGGTTGTCTAACCTGACAGACTAGGGTCTGTTTGTAAGAAAGTCTAGAGTCCAGTTGCAAAAAGAGGGGCTGATTTAACGGTCATGGAGTTTGGTAACTGGCCTAGAGGGGGTGACCGTGTTGAATGCTGAGCTGAAGTCTATGAACAGCATCCTCACATATGTGTTGGTTTTGTCCAGGCGGGTCAGGGCAGAGTGCAGAGTTGTGGAAATGACAGTAGACCTGTTAGGGCAATAGGCAAACTGATGTGGGTCCAGAATTGAAGGGAGGCAGGACTTCAGATGAGCCAAGACTAGTCTTTCGAAGCACTTCATGATTATAGGGGTGAAAGTAACAGGTCAGAAGTCATTTAGGCTTGACACAGTTGACTGCTTTGGCAATGGCACAATAGTTGTGGTCTTGAAGCACCTGGGGACATCCGCTTGGGACAGTGACAGGTTGAAGATGTCCCTGAAGACCCCAGCCCGCTGCCAGGAACACCGTCAGGACCAGCCGCCTTGAGTGCGTACACCCTGCTGAGTACAGAAGACACCTCTGCGATGGACAGACGAAGAGGAATGACATCTGGATTCAACTTCAATTTTATGGCCGGGTCTTTGTTTTCCCAGTCGAAGCGGGCATAGAAGGTGTTCAGCTCGTTCATGAGGGAGACATCTTGCCACATGCGTTGAGGGTCGAAGTTGTTCCTCAATCCTCAAATTGAGGGTGTGTTTGGCCATCTTGATGCCCCTTTTCAGGTTGGCCTGAGAGTTGTATGCCTCCGTATTGCGGAGCTCTCTCAGACCTTCGTATTGCGGAGCTCTCTCAGACCTCTTTGTTCATCCAAGGCTTCTGGTTGGGGAAGATCTTTATTTGTTTATGAGTGGTGACATTGTTGATGCAGGTGTTGATGTATTCCAGGACAGAGCATTCATGTCTCAATGTCAGTATGGGAGTCAGTGGTAGCCTGAGTGGCAAACAGACTGCAGTCGTTGTGTTGAAACTGGTGAGGTAGTGATGAGTCTGACCCCTCAGGCCCCACTTTAACTGTCCTCACTGTAGGTTTCACACGCTTGATGGTGGGTAAATACTCATGGAGCATGAGCAGTGAAAGGTGATCAGACTGACCACATTTTATTCACGTAGATGCACAGACCACCTTCTCTGGTCAACTGCTGTTTGATGAGCGTAGAAGACAAGGAGACCCTCAAGGCTGATGGCATTATCCGATGTGCTATTGTTAATCCACGTATCCGTGAAAATAATGACGTTGCAGTCCTTAATCTTTCTCAGTGAGATAATTCTTAGCCATATTTCGTCCATTTTGTTGGCCAGGGAGCAAACGTTCGCTAAGAAAAGGCAGAGAGAGCGAGAGAGGGTCTGAGTGGGTTGCATTTTAGCCTAGTCCATAGACCACGCCTTTGTTTGCATTTGACATTCAGGTTAATCCTTTTGTAATGTTCAGAAATGCTGATGTTTAAAAGTTTAGCGGCATATTCTTTTGAGAGATGTACAAAAGACTGGTATTGAAGTGGAGGAGGCAGGTTGAATTCATAATGATAAAATAACTGTCAGGGCTTTTTAAACCACAAGATGGGAGAGCCAATATAAAAAAAACAAGAAAGGAAATTCATGAAGTCGACAGAGATTTAACAACACAACAAATACCTGAAATCAATCTGAGAAAATGGAGGAAGGCGTCTGAGTAATGCATAGCAATTCACATTTCCTGCCACTCCTTAGAGACAAATTTAGAATTGCGAGGGCACATGCACGCACACACAAAATGAAATTTAAGCAATGATATTAATTTAATAATAACAGAAATAAAGCTTCAGTATTGCTGCTTCAATATCAGTAGAAAGATAGTGTTGTAGAAGAAGAGAAGTAAGGAGAGCAAAAGAGACAGCGCCATAGAGCTCGAGAAAAAAAGAAAAAGATACAAGATAGAAGATTAAAGGAAATTCAGAAAGAATGAAAGTAATAGCACATTTGGGAGCAAGTAACGAGCCAAATCTAAGACAATCCTTTCATTCTTATGGTTTGAGGCAGTAACAAACACGAAGCAGCAAGGCACCATGGGAGATCTGGAACAGCTCTGAAATGACAGTAGAGAGGATGTGTGCAAGATAAGTTCAGATACACTCTCTCTGTCCCTCTGGTCAGGAACAACAGAACAAGATTGTGTTTAGTTCTGAAGCTGACTATTCTGTTCAGTTTAGACCCAGTGATACTGTGAAACCCTGCAGTAGATGTATGATTATGCCCATTAAGCGTCCTTCTCTCTCTCTGTTTCCCTCTATTTCCATATTTTGTCTCTTTATTTACTTGGAATGATCAAAGGACATAGTTATGTCATGTATTTGGAATTAGACATGGCTTATGACTCAAATCTCTCTCTTTCTCTTTACCTCATCACTAAGCTAATTGTATGCCAATATGTATTAACATTTTCAAATCAACATGTCTGGCCATTATCCATAACCATATACCATATCATTGATACAGTCAAAATCATTATGTTGGTCAAACCGTGTTTGGCTCAAACACTAGACATCAATTTAAAATAAACCTGCAACACCAAAAATGTTACCACAAAGCAACCAATGAATTATCTCACACTTAATTCATAGAGGTTACATATGTTATTACATTTACCATTTATATATCTCGCTCACAGAACACATTCACTTTTGGGAGTATGTGATGCGTGGAAGAAGGCGGACCAAGGTGCAGGAAGGTAAGTTGCAAGGTTTCTGTTTATTCCTTCAACTGTAATGTCCTAGCGTATCAGACGCGTCAAAATAATAAACAAAACGTACACTAAGGTACGCATGGAAAAAACACAAGGAACACACTTGTATGTCAAGGCTGAACTGAGTAGCCTGAAATCAGCACGTA
>JACXGK010001401.1:0-70445 GCA_016801125.1 Novumbra hubbsi | reverse complement strand
CCAATGGTTAAGTACTAGGACACCACACAGAACCCCACAGAGCTGGTACCAATGGTTAAGTACTAGGACACCACACAGAACCCCACAGAGCTGGTACCAATGGTTAAGTACTAGGACACCACACAGAACCCCACAGAGCTGGTACCAATGGTTAAGTACTAGGACACCACACAGAACCCCACAGAGCTGGTACCAATGGATAAGTACTAGGAGACAACACAGAACCCCACAGAGCTGCTACCAATGGATAAGTACAAACACAGAACCCCACAGAGTAGGTACCACCGATTTAATGGAGCCAGTTGAATGTTCAGGACAAGAAGAAGTGTGGTCTAGCTCAGGGGACATGGACACACAAAAAGTCATGGGCATGTAGGCATGAGGTATTTGTTTACCAAAAAGTAAAATGTTCTATTGAATGACCACACTGCACACAATCTTATGTTGAATGGGTTAAAGAAGCAGGCTCCCAAATGAAACTAACGCAAAAGATTGACAAAATGATTCATTTTAATTAATAAACAAAATGTATGCAGTTGGGTTACTAATGGAGCAAAATGTCCTGTCAGTTTTTGGGTGGTTCTTGGAACAGATAGCCTTGCCAACCCAGTCTGGGTGAGGCTGTTTTGGTAAAAAGCCAATGATATAGCTGAAGAAATATAAACATTCTCCAATTAAAACAAGAGCTTAGGACTGACAGCCTGTCAACATGTTTTTACTTTATGGCTATAGAATATTAGTATCTAGCTATAGGAGCTACTGACAACATCATCTGAAATAATTAAATGGTGTGGCATTAATAAGAGGCCATTTTGTGAACTTTGACACATCAAGGCACACATGACAGAATGGAAAAATTTGAAATTAAAAATGCAAACACTGATTTTAGTCATTGACGCAAAGCCACTTCTGAAATCTCAAAACTGTCCCTCTGGTTTAATGAAGTACATAATGCAGTGACATACCAGAGGCAGTGCCTGACTTCCAATCATCAGGCCAAGAGTCTGCCACAGAAAGCAGACCAGACACTGAAGCATAGTGTCAGGTTTCAGAGACCAGGCCTGTGTCAGAACATGTGTAAACACGTACACTAGTAAAGACAAAAGAACAATCCCCACGCCCTAGTTGCCCTAAAGCCTTGGGTCAGCATGGAGGGGTGGTCAGTTCTGGACCGGTAACTAAACCCGGAGCCGGCAGGGTCTTTACCTCTGAGGTGGTGTGGTCCGCCTGCAGCTGCTTCAATTGGCTCTGGAGGCATTCCGACTCCTCCTCCCTCGCGCGTGTCATATTGTCCATCAGCGTCTGAACCTGGATCAACTCCTTCTGCAGAACCTCCACATCCTCCACCCCCGGCCGCTGCAGCTGGAGGCAGAGAGGTTCGGCTTAGGGCAGAAGACCCAAGGAAGCTGACATCTTGTCAACCACAGTCCTCTTCCCAGCGGACCAAGAACAAGACCACCGGACCCCACAGGAAGTGGAACCTGCCTTCTCAATTAAGTAACCACGGGGAACTTCATGCGGTGAACTCAGCTACTTTTTACCTCTGAACCCAGAACATCTCATTGCAGCTTGAATACGTATGTGGACAAAGATCCCTACCTGTACGCGTGAGCATGTGTGTGAGCAAATGCTTTGAATACATGTCTAAGTGCGTACAGTCTCTGAAGGTTACCAGTTCTGTGTAAAGTCGGTCCTTCTCCTGCCTTTCTGCCTGCAGCTCCAGTGCGAGGCCGGCCAACCTCAGGTCTGCCGCCTCCCTCAAGCTCTTCTCCTCATCGTAACGAGACTTGATGTCTGTCAAAAGGCAACACACACGGTTCCTAATCACTGCATCGTCACTATAGTGGAGCATCAATTCACGCCAGAACTGTGGAGAAGAACGTCGCCTATGGTTATCAATTAGCCTGCCAGAATCACAGTGATCGAAGCCACACTAAAGCTAGGTTTAAAGATGGCCGCCAGCCCGTTACACACTAACCCACTATCTCGGTGGCCAGCTGGGCAGCTTTCTGCTCAAACAAGTCTTTCATCTGCTTGATGTTGAACTTCTCAGTCTCCGCCTCGTTAAGCTTAATCGCCAGGGCTGCAAGAGAAAGTGGCGTGAATAGAAACGTGATTGAAGTCAGAATTTCATTCTAGAAATACTTGAGCATAGCAAAACATGTTGCAATGGAAAATTACATTGGTTATTTTACCAGGAATTGATCTTAATGCAAAAAGAACAGTATACTAATTGACTCACCAGAATCGTCTGCGTCTGTCTGACCATCAATCTGTGGAGCCTGAAGAGAGAGCAACACCGATGACAAACCACATCAGCCAAGCAATAATATCAAACGCAAACCTTGCAAATGCATTTTGACTGGAGTTTCCCTTTTATCAGCTGACTGCTTCCAAAGAATCCTTAGTTCATGCCAATCCTAGGTGCACTGGTAGAAATATTTAAAATCTATTGAAATCCTGGCCTAAACCTCTAAGGTAGTGGCTGTCATAATATACTTTAGGATAGTAGGTATCTTAGAGGAATTACTTGCTTCAGGTGTCCTTGCACTTTATCCAACTCCTTCTTTAGCTCGCCAGAGAACCATCTTTCCTCCTGACAGACAGACATGCACGCACGCACACAAACACGCACACGCACACGCATTGAAGATCAATAAACATAATATTATCTATAGACCTAATTGTTTCCATATATATGTATATCACCTTGAGAGAGGTCTGCAGTTCTTGCAACTCCTGCCGGAGAAGCATTAAGTCTTCCCTAGAAGATGTAAAAAGAAAATGAAATTTACATTACATAATGTACATGTATAACAATACATTATTGTGATTTTTATAATGCTTTAAGTGGCATATTTAGGAGACTACATAAGGCAAGAAGAACTCTTCGAAAGCCATTGTAAATAAAGCTTTCCAAGTAGCCATGGCAAAAGAGTTAGTGGCCATTTGGCTTTTAACCCAGCAATTATGTATTTCCCCAGCATCATGGATAATGTCTCTTAAAGCGCAAATTTGATTGAACCAATCAAATAAAAAAAAACAAGGTAGACTTTCTATTCTCTTGGAACGTCATCCAACAAATATTCCTCAAGAACAGGACAACATGTTGGACAGGGAAAGTTCAGATCCTTTTCTCCACATGTTGCTGCTATAGACAACATTTTGAACTGATTACATTATTCTTTGCAACCAATCTACACACAATACCTGATAATTAAAACAAAATTACAAACAAAAATTAGAAAGGTGAGCTAACTTGTTTAAAATAACACTAAAAACACTGGTATATACGAAGACACTGAAATACCATTTAGGGTGTTTAGAATAATGGCAAAATAAATTAAATATCTACATTATAAATTCTGTGAAAAAAAAGAACAGAAAGTGAAGGTCCAATATGGTGTGATCTAGCAGAGCCAGGGTGGTCTTACCGTCCAGGGGCTGGGTTGGACGGCTGTTCTCCAGAATCGTGATACAGTTCATAGTGTTTAAAAAGCTCCTCTGCGGAGTTGTGTGACTTCATGCACTGGGGACAGATAAACCCCTGCACACAAATAATGGCTGCATGTCAGTCTTCAAAATATAGAGTAATGCCACACAAACTGTACAATGACATAGAAAGCAAAGCAAACTGGTGAGTTACAACCAAAGAAGTATTACCTCAGAGGTCTGGTCATTGTTCAGGTCTGCAGTGGGCTGGTCTGACTCAGAGTTCTGGGAGCCTCCTTTCCCAGGAGTCTGTGGGAGGGGCAGAGTTAAAGGAAATAAGAGGACATGATCAAAAGTGAGCGAGTCGGTGGAAATCTTACATTGCACTTGATTTATTCTCAGCACACATAACAAAACAAATGCAATACTTACGTGGCCCAGTAATAAAACAGCAGTTGGTCTATAGATGCATTACTTTCCTGCACCCTTTGCTAACGTGCGATGTTCTTCATAATATTCTAAACTGGCATGTCCTAATTTGCTTTGTGACACATTTATCCACATAGCTCTTATAACTGACTGAGAAAGACAGATGCCAAATAAATAAATGTGTTCCTGAATCACTAAGGTACTGTACCAGTCAAATGTTTGAGAATGTGAACACAAGGCTATTAACTATTTAAACCCTGACCATATTACAAATGCAAAAGTTACATCAAAACACAATATTTTCTGACATTGTATTATATAATTTAAAACACACACACAAAACTAACTATCGCATGGTGACATTCATGAACATTCTGGTTTACCAGCCACTGTGGCAGGTAGATTAAGTATCTAGCCAACAATCAGATATTTTTTTTAACCAGCCAACCCCACCCCTAACACCATAAAACACAAAGCAAAGAAATATTGCTCAATTTCCCAAAAATCTCGTGACCTAAGTCAATGACAAAATATTCTACGGATGAGACATTTTCAGGACAGTAAATTACCATGATAAAATAGACAGTCACTGAGCACAACATTGCTGCACCTGGTTAAGATAGTTTGGCTGTTAAAACTAAACGTGTTACTAGAGTGGTCTAGGCCACTGCCTCCTACACATATACCACTGCAATTTCAGCACACACTGTCTTTCACACTGACTCTCCTCTATCTACAAGAAGAATAAAACGCCAAAAAATGTAAATATCAAAACGTCAGAAATACTTTGAGAACATGAATGGTAGATTTGTCTTGTACTATCCATAACCACTTGCACACTCATACCTGACTTAAGACAATTTCCCAAGAAGCGACTGAAACACTGTATATAATCTAGTGTGACCACCCACCGGCCCGGCTGGTGGAATAGACTGTCACATTTTCTGGATAAAAGACTCACAGAAGGATAATTTATCAAGCTGTGTAGCAGGGAAAATGTAAAGAAATTGTCATTCTGGATCTCAATCCATTTGAGAGTTTGAATCTGCCATGTAAAATTGGCAAAACTTTTTGGCTACATTGAGGGAGTGTTTAAAACGATAACAAAACAACATTACAGTTTATCATTTGTAATTCAGTAATATTATAGAATTGGTCAGTGGTTTGAACAATTTTTCAAGGCACTGCATTTCACTAATAAAATGCCAGGAAGAGAGAAAAAGGAAGAGAGCAAGAGACACAAATAGAGGAGCTTTGCAGTAGGCACTTTAATGTCTGAAACAGAACCCTATCAGCAGGAGTCATACTTCTTACACACAAACATAATACACTATCAGCATGTTGAATATAAACTACTTGCGGAACATAGGAGTACCAAAGCACCCTATCCATTTTGGACAGACATGGTGAGTGTGTTTGTGTAGTACATATACTGCTGTTCTAGAGCCACTGCAAATACTGTGACCTAATGCTGGGAACTATGTGTTGACAGTCAACAGTTTCACTAACCAAGCCAGAACATAACTAGATTGGGGATCTAATGGGCCTGACAGCAAACTATATTCATAAAACAGCGTGGGAAGGATCCTGAGACAATCAAACATTGATGCACTGGTCTTTGGCAGGAATATTGCCTTTTTCAGTGACATGTATAATATAGACTATAAGATTAATATTAATCTTAAACTCACTGTCCACGACAGCTTTTTACTCTGCAGGATGCTTCGGTTACTGTAGCTTGGTCATCCTGCTTTTAAAGCTAACCATCTTCAGTTAGTCTTCTGTGGATAGTAGTTGCAAAAACATTGACACCCTGATCTGTCAGACAGTATTATTAATTAAGTAACTTGCTAGCAGTATTTGGCCATCCACTGGAACGTGGAAGACTTCCTTTAGGTTTTAGATGTTCTAGCCCAACACCTCTTTGGTCCTCATGTTGACAGACACCCTTAGCAAACTCCAAAGGCAAATGTATAGCCTAGAATCAAGACAAGGCTTTGACAACTCTCATATGAATGAAAAGGGATGTGACATCCCTTTTGTATAAGGTGCTATTATTTAAAAATACAAAACTATGTACACAAATACCTTCATGTAAAAGTGTGAGGAGACTACAAGTCTGACTGAGAGGGATCGGCGAAAACGTTTCAATGGGAAATATCTCGGGCACTTTTGTAGGATTGTTTTGTAAAACATTAACGGCAATTGCTATAATTAACACTAGTATTACAGTTAAGTTCTTCGATATGGTCCCATTAACAGTAATTGCACCACTGTACCAACATTTACAAAGGGAACTGTAAGAAAGAACAATACCTCGGCAAACATCAATTTCACTTCCGTACAATATATCTATACCTCACATATCCAAATAGCAAAAAGTTATAAATGACTAAACCAAATGTGAATACAAAAATGAAACTGTAAGTGACAGAAGTGAAATCAATCGGAGGCAACCTTTCAAGGTCTAATCGATTCATGACCCCCGTTCAGCAAAATTACAAAACATCATGGAAGCAACTAACTAACTCAAGGCTACCACTAGCTAGCAATTTACTTGGCTAACGACTAGTTGTCACAACATCTATAACATACTTGTTGCCCTGCCTAGAGTACCCTCATTGTGCATTTTACCAGTAAATCAGTTTGGTCACGTGCTTTTCAATGGGCACCAGGGTTTAAACCACTGAGGTAGAACGGCATTTAAGTGAAATTAGTTACTATTGTAGACTTTGCCAACCTTGTTAGCTTGAAATTGGGGCTATTAACCTGTTGCTAGCTAACTAGCCGGAAATTTTACGTAACGTAAGCCAGTTATACCATCACCAGCCACATCATAAGACAGCTGACATCTAGCTAATAACAGTATGTGGTGCCATATTGAATTAACTTGCTAACGTAAGCTAGCTGTCTGGTATTTTCAAACCGAAATGTGGTAGCTAGCTAGTTTTTAAACGTGGACTTTGAACCTTCGCGCTAACGTTCGCAAATAATCTACCATAAGAGCCATGTAGCTACCTATTCAGCTAGCGTCAATTGTCAGGTTTTGTTGTGTCGGCCGTGACTTGCTCTGTCACAAAATAGACAGACCAGGCCTTGGCAATAATAGAAGGGAAGCGACTGAGTTTCTTAAAAACTGTTCGCCTGCGGATTTGTAAACTTACCATTTGAAGTATCCTTCGAAACATGGTATCGATTTATATTTGTCTGTCAAAATAAATATGATCGATTTTCCAAGATAAATTTATGCCGTTACTAGTTCTTGGAACACCTGACCAATCCCGCCGCTTGGTACAGCTTCAGCAGCAGTGATGGGCGGGGCAGGGAGAGGGCTGGGCCTAAGCAAATAGCTCTTTCTAAAGAGCTGCGTTCAAGACATTTCATTGTTGGAAAACGTTAGGATATCAGAGGACAGCAGGGGCCGTAAGGCAGGGGTGGGCAAACTACGGCCCGAGGGCCAAATGCGGCCCACGAGGCTGTCCCATCCGGCCCACGGAATGTAATAAAAATATTTTTAGGGGAATTAAAAAACAACTCACCAGCCCATTCTTATACATCAGAATTTAAACTATTTACACATTATAAGGGATCTACTGTACATATGTAATGTATGTTTTAACTTTTTCCCTTTTCTGGCTTGCAAATCAATTATGATTAACAAATTACAAAAACAAATGTGTCCCTCCATTTCAGTTTGCCCTCCCCTGCCCTAAGGTATACAGAAAAAATATAAAAAAGGTGTGGCAGCACAGCCTGAAAAGTGTCCCTTTGCCTTGGTATTACTGAATTCAGTTATGATGTTTCATATGTCTCCAAACAAATTACTTGAAAAAGATATTTCCAGCTTCTGATGTGAATCCCAGACTATATGTGCACTCAACAACTATGTTTAAGTTCCGAAGTTGCTGTATCTCACTTCTAAAACATCTGAACAAGTGAAACAATACGCACCCCTGAGATAAGCTCTACGAAGTCCATGTATATTACATGCTGTCTGGACCATGGGCTCATTTTAGGCTGTGTTTTGCTCAAATGCTCTCAGACTGACAGGACCTTTCAAATCGCTTCTTCAGTCAAACTGTGTGTGGCCAGAGCCAGGAGAGAAGCCCAATGTAATAACAATTCACTAGGCCAGATTGAGCTTTGTGAATTCATAATTAATGGGCTTTGTGGAATTTTAATAAATACCTTCAAAATAAGTCACACAAACAAACAATACAACAACAGCAAAATTTAAATCATATTACCTGCCATTCATATTAGTAGAACACGGATTCCTGGATATTTCATGTCACACTTAAATAAAAAAGTGATCACAAGACACACTATGGGCCAATAAAGTAAGTGCATGCATAGACGCTAACTAATTACCACTCCACTGCATTCCTGGACATTGTTAGCTAGCACTGTTGGTGCAGACATTTCAGGATCAATAGAGTTTAGTGTTTAGTGTGGAGGGACTTGTGAGAGCAATACTTCATAATTATGCTTCATTTTATTTTTTATTTAAGTATGATCCAATTCAATAAGACACAATAATTATAGGAATCTAGTTGGGTAACTCCACTAAAACACTGACATTAAAATACAGCATTTTTATTCAATAAACAGTGTTAAGAACATTGTGGGTACACAGTGGACCGTGTCAACCTAAATCAATTTGATTGTAACATTTAAAGAACAACTTTTCTACTGATTGTAATTTATTTTCAGCTATGTATCTGTCAAGCCAAAACTGAGAATGGTAACATTGAGTAACATGCAAAAATAAATAAATGCTATGATTCGCAAATCCTTTAATCCCTATATTGAATTGAAAATAGTACAAAGACAACATATCAAATGTTAAACCAGAGAGATATTATCATTTTTAGACAAATAATATGCCCATTCTGAATTTGAACTAAAAAAGTTGGAACAGGAGCATGTTTATTTCTGTGTTGCATCTCCTCTTCTCTAAAACCATTCGAGGAACTGATGAGACCATTTTCCGTAGTTTTGAAAGTGAAATGTTTTCCCATTCTTGCTTGATATAGGATTTAAACAGCTCTGGATCTCTTTTGTCATATTTTCTGTCAAATAATGTGCCAAATGTCTTTAATGGAAGTCAAGCCTAGACTTCAGGCAGGCCAGTTTAGCAGCCAGGCTCTTTTACTATGCAGAATGTGGTTTTGCATTGTCTTGCTGAAATATGCAAGGCATTAAATGAAAACGATTTCTGGATGTTATATGTTGCTCCAAAATCTGTATATATTGTTCAGCATTAATGGTGCCTTCACAGATGTGCAAGTCACTCATGGCAATGCATCCCCATACCATCACATATGTTGGCTTTTGAACAGTACACTGATAACAAGCCAGACGGTCCCCTTCCTTTTTAGCCTGGTGGACACGGCATCCATGGTTCTCAAAAATAATTTCTCATTTAGATTTGTCAGGACAGTTTTCAACCTCAGTTAATAAATTAATCATAAGTGAGCTCAAGCCCAGATAACACGCATTTCTGGAACTTGTTTCTAAATGGTTTCTTCTTTACATGGTAGGGTTTTAACTTGCATTTGTGGATGCAGCAACATACTGTGTTCAAAGACAATGGTGTTCAGCCCATGCAATGATTTCCACTACAGATTGGTTTCTGTTTTGTTAATGCAGTGCCTCCTGAATGCCCGAAGTGGGCAAATCTTTTTCAAGGAACAATAATATAATTAATTTTCAACATTTAAAATGTTGTCTTTGTACTAATTTCTATTGAATAGAGGGTTCAAATGACTTGCACATCTTTGCATTCGGTTTTTATTTCCATCTTGCACAGCATCCTGCGTTTTGGAAATAGAGTTGTACAAAATGTAGTTCTTTTGGCAAAACTTTGAAACTAAATGTTGTACATGCTGTACATTCTAAAAACTAAATCCTAATTGTCAACATGATAATTAGGTTAGAGTGAACTTTCTTAACCAATGGGTTTCTTGTGAAACGGAATATGAAAAGTAAATGTCATCAACTATTGCCGATGTTGGGGAAGCTACTTTGAAGTCAACCAAGCTACCACTTACTCCATGTAAGAAGTCTAAGTAATGCTACCAAATGTAATAGACTTTGTATTACAATCACTTAGAAGTCATATGTTAACAAATGTAATTTAGCCAATTGTAAATAGTTTGTGTGAATTAGGTAAGCGTGATCCCAAGAAGGATAAATATTGCTGGCTGGTTTTACCAGACTAGAGATGTTTTTCCTTCCAGTGTTCATACACAAACCAATTTATTTTACACATCAGACAGGTTCCTATGGTTGTGAAGGCACTTGAGAATACAAAATGTCCTGCTTCAGGTTTAACTTATCCGCACATTGCATTCCTTGATTTTATTCCGTCCCATTTTGATTGGCCTTCAGTGTTTGGACTGATCAATCATGTAGGCTCACAGAGCCAACAATCTCCTTGTTATGTCTCAGCCCTAAGAAAAATAATAGTGTTACTTAAATATGTGTGTACATTTACATAGAACACTGAAAATACATTAGGTAAATATTTAGGCTATATTCATACTATTAAAAAAAAAATATGTACAAATAATTTGTTATTGAGTGATATATGAGGAACATTGCTGTAATTAAATTATCCAGTGTCTATGCCAAAGCTACACATTTTAAACTTAAACAACATACTTTAACATTAGTTATTTACATATACTATACTAAGTTAGTTAGTTGCTCAACAAATGTTATTTTGATAGTCCAAAAATTAAGTTATGAGAATCACCTGCAGTAACCAAGGCAGTTGGGGTTTTAGCCCAATTTCATTTTCTAGAACTAAAACAATCCTCTATTGGCCTATCAGAGCTGCCACAAGCAGACAACGTTTCTCCACCATGCTGCACTCTGACAATGTGAAATAATTATGTTGTTTTTCTTCATCCTAATGATAGAAACCCGATGACTGATTCCCAGTTTTTTTCCAAGTTCTATTAATATCCTTAGTTGGATTTTGGCTGTTGATAAAAACAATATGAAAGGATAAGCACTGGCAAGTTGTCAAGACAGAAGAAACCTACTACAACTATGCAAGGTCCTCATCAAATATTGATTCCTTTTACAGAGAAGATTGGTGATGGTTCCCTATCTGTTGACAGAGGAAGGACCAGTATCTGTCCCCTGTGTTGAAGTAACGTGATGAGTGGCTATGTCATCCGTCAATGGCAATACCCAGGTGTTGCCGTTGGTGGAGCCACAGCAAGTAGAGCTACAGGTAGGGTTACAGGTGCCTGTGAGTTGGCGCAAGTACTCGGCATGTACCGGTTTGTGGCTCTGAAGCACCCGGATGGCCTTGTCGATCGGGAACCACTTCCGTTTCCTACCTAAAAGAGAGCAAAGAGAGTCAAATACAATATCATGGAGGTAGTAGCAAAGTAACAATGAGTTTCCTAGGGTTAAAGGAACAAGCATGACATATGGAGTGATATAGCTGTGGAAACTTCCCAAAAGTTTTGAGAATGACACAAATATGAATTTTCACAAAGTCTGCTGCCTCAGTGTTTATTAATGCAATTTGCATATACTCCAGTATTTCATGAAGTGATCAGATAAATTGCAATTAACTGCAAAGTCCCTCTTTGCCATGAAAATGTACTTAATCCCCAAAAAACATTTCCACTGCATTTCAGCCCTGCCACAAAGGGACCAGCTGACATCATGTCGGTGATCCTCTTGTCACCACAGGTGAGACTGTTCACAAGGACATGGCTGGAGAGCACTCAGTCATGCTGATTGAGTTAGAATAACAGACTTGAAGCTTTAAAAGTAGGGGGGGAACTTGAAGTTATTGTTCTTCCTGTGTTAACCATGGTTACCTGCAAGAAAACACGTGCAGTCATCATTGCTTTGCACAAAAAGGGCTTCACAGGCAAGGGTCTTGCTGCTAGTAAGATTGCACCTAAATCTACCATTTATTGGATTATCAAGAACTTTAAGGAGAGAGGTTCAATTGGTGTGAAGAAGGCTTCAAGGCTTTCCCAAGAAATTCCAACAATCACCAAGGCCATCTCCTAAAGTTGATTTAGCTGTGGGTTCGGGGCACCACCAGTGCAGAGCTTGCTCAGGAATGGCAGCAGGCAGGTGTGAGTGCATCTGCACACACAGTGAGGTAAACACTTTTGGAATCATGAAGAAAAGCAAAGAAGCCACTTCTCTCCAGGAAAAACATCAGGTACAGACTGATAGTTTGCAAAAGGTACAGGGATTAGACTGCTGAGGACTGCTGAGGACTGGGTTAAAGTCATTTTCTCTCTTAAATCTCCTTTCCAATTGTTTGGGGCATCCGGAAAAATGCTTGTCCGGAGAAGAAAAGGTGAGCGCTACCATCAGTCCTGTGTCATGCCAACAGTAAAGCATCCTGCGACCATACCTGTGTGGGGTTGCTTCTCAGCCAAGGAAGTGGGCTCACTCATTATTTTTGTAAGAACACTGCTATGAATAAAGAATGGTACCAAAACATCCTCAGAGAGAAACTTCAACAATCCAAGAACAGTTTGTTGACAAACAATGCCTTTGCCAGCATGATGGTGCACCTTGAATTCCATTGAGCGCTTGTGGTCAAACCTCCAGAGGCGGGTGGACAAACAAAAACCCACAAATTCTGACAAACTCTAAGCATTGATTATGCAAGAATGGGCTGCCATCACTCAGAAGTTAATTGACAGCATGCCAGGGTGAATTCCAGAGGTCTTGATAAAGAAGGGTCAACACTGCAAATATTGACTCTTTCCATGTACTTAATGTAATGGTCAATAATAGCCTTTGGCACTTATGAAATGCTTGTAATTATACTTCACTATACCATAGTAACATCTGACAAAAATATCTAAAAGCACTGCAGCAGCAAACTTTGTGTAAGCCAATACTTTTGTCATTCTCAAAACTTTCGTCCCCAGCTGTAGAGTTTCTGCCAATAGACAGGGGTACATTCACGCTCAATCTCATCTCAATGATGCTTTATTTAGGGCACTGTGAATGCCACTTAATTAACTGACATGGTTCTGGAATCATTCTAAGAAAATGAATGCTTTGTTTGAATGATGGATTTTCCAGTTGGAAGTATCTGTATGTTGAAGTGTAATGGAATGGACCTGCTAGTTTTCAAACACGTCTCTATTGTTATCAAGAGACCTAACGTGTGCCAGAAGAACCTTTAACCCCACACTATTACACCACAGCCACCAACCTGTATCAATAGACGTGCACTGCTTTAACCAAATCTTGACTCTTGTGATCAGCACGAAGCCTTGGGAATTTGGATTTGCATAGAGCATTATGAAGTGACCCCTGACATAGAAATGGGACACTGGGGTGGATGTGGGGATGCAGGTGTACACTGACCCCTGAGAAACGACATGATTGGTACCCCTGGGGGAGAACTTGCAAGTTCACACATGCACAGCCTCAGAAGGTACAGTAATGGCCCTTGTAAAGAACAAGACAGGACCGTAAGAAAGGGGGTGTCGGGACAGGCAATGAATACAACAATACTGTGCACAGTATGCCCCTCATAAACCTGCCTAACTTCTATTTATAATGAAAGTTCCTTCCACTATTTTAAAAAATAGTTGACCTTTAAAGTTACATGATTCCTTATTCAATGCTAATCTTAAAAATTGTTATTCTAAAGACATTATAGTGATTTCTGGAACCCACCTCACACATATTAAAAATCCATGTGCTTTGTAGACTTTTTCTAGTTTGCTTGTCCTGTATGTTACTTAATTTGTGCATCCCCACGAATATCTGATTTTTTGAATAATGTTTTGACAGCTATTGATAAATATTTGTCTGTTTTTGCTTGACATAGTGAATATAGCCTTACTGTCATTTAATAGGGGATATCTATACATTTCTAACACAAAAACACGAGTACTATCCACTAAAGTGCCACTTACAAACATCTGACTGCTTACGAGATCATAAAACTTTTGTCAACTGCGTTTATGTCAAAAGTGAGAAAAGAACCAGGTCTAGGAGAAAGTGCAGTAGTATTGAGAGAAAGAAAGATAACCTGAGGAAATGCTTATCTGAAAAGTATATTAAGGTGAACAGAAATATGGGAAAACAAAACTCCCTAACCAAATGTCTTCATAGCAGAAGCACCATACCGATGTTGACAGAATCCTCCCAGTCCTCTAAAGTCTCTGTCACAGTCAGGACATAGACGTAGGTCCTGTGTTTCCTGTCCTGGTTGTGCTGCAGAACAGACAGAGTTGTTCATGTCATAATACCGTTGCTTGTTAGACTCTAGAGCAACAGTGTGGTATGACTAGCTTATTT
Organism: Novumbra hubbsi; assembly: GCA_016801125.1. NCBI lineage: Eukaryota > Metazoa > Chordata > Actinopteri > Esociformes > Umbridae > Novumbra > Novumbra hubbsi. Next base: position 56,270 of record JACXGK010001401.1, on the reverse strand, counting down.
AGGTCAAGGATACTACTGGAACAACAACAAGCTGTTTTGTGGGTGGCAATGTAGAGAACAATAATTTGATGTGATATACTGCACAGTGTCAACATGGTTTGTATGACTTACCTCGAAAACCCCCAGTAATCTGCCAAGCTTCCCCTTTACACCTGCCTGGACACAGACACGTACACAGATAACAAAGGATAGTCAGCCAGTATGGAAATGCCAGAATAACACTAAAACATTCACCCATTCTAAAATAACCAGACAGGATCAGGGTTGTATGAAAACTAGCTATTAAAAGTTGTACTGTGCTTAAGCATGTTATTAAATGCTCAAAACAACAGTCCACACCAACATGTTACAGAATGTTATTCTGGGTAATGCCTTTGCAATTCATATTTTTTTTTTTATCTCACACTGTGCCATACATTTATTTTTCAATGAAGCTGTTCAAAATATATCATCTTTAACCACTGAATAAACATACACATTGGTTGTAGAATAAAAAGAGAAGGGGTGGAGCCAACTTCCCTGAGGCACTCCAGTGCTGAGGGAAAATCCAAGAGTGTACAAAGCATGTATACCCATCAAAACATGAAGTCTTCGATGAAAAGACTGGCATCATTAGACAACAAATAACAGTCTCCTCCTTCAATAAGTATAGTCAACAATAATGAAGTGTTAACAAGGCACTGACTAATGCTAAAGCTGTAACTTTAACCTGATTGGTTTGTGCTGTCTTGACCTATGTGTTACCGTCGTTATCATTGTGTATCCTCATTTCACAAACAAGGACATGCTAGCATGAGTTTGGAAAGACAACACTCTTTTTTTTTTGTGGAATTACGAGAGATTATGGCGGAAAGCTTGGCACGGCATGAAATGCTTGATGGGAAACATGGTGGGTGATATTTCGCTGGGGAACAAGTTCACAACTCATCATGACATCAATAACGTGATATATACTGTAATAAATGCATGAGAAAAGTTTATTAAAAGATTATTGTGACCCAAGCTCTGTCTCTTTTAGGAGTCTGGCAACAGCAGGCAGCATTCCAAGACTGGAGTTTATGGCTTTGGTCACATGATCCTGGGGGTGTGCTATAATTCATGTTTAGGCTCCAGGTCCCCATGGCTGAACACGGTTAAATGTCTTAAACTTAATAAAATATAATGTCTGGCCTGGATGTCAATGAACACAAAACTAATGGTAATATAAAATATTTGACAATACCTTGCAAATGGAACCTCCATTTAACCTCCATTATATAGTTATTTGGATTGGATGTGTTAAAGTTGTCAGAAGAGTAGTGGGAGGATCATTTGAGTTATTAACTCCAGACAGCCTGTGCCACTCATTTAACCCTATTGGAGGACATGCCTCTCTCAGGAGAAGAATGATGCGGGTAACTAGACACTGTCTCTAAATGTCGCAGCTCCATTCCTCACAGCTGTCAACACGTGACTCTCTGAGAAAGAACCCAGCAGTCTCCACATTGAGTTTGTCCACTCCAGTTAAAAAGCGCACTTACCAGTGGAAAAGCATTGTCACTCCTTTTACTTAACCACTAAGTCATTAGCTATTAGTCTGTGAAGTCTCAATCTAGACGTTTTAGAGAAAGTATATCTACTTAAATGCTACAATGTACTTTGAACATTACAGATGGGAGGTAAAAAAAAATATTTGGCGGGTGCTCACCTCCTCGTACACTTCTCTGACTGCAGCATCACACGGTTCCTCCTCTGGCTCTATCCCTCCTCCTGGTACAATCCACTGGTCTGGGTGCCGACTGCTGCTCACAAGCAAGACCTAAGAAAGGGTAACAACAATCAACAATTAAAAAAAATATATCACATTAGTTTTAGCTTTAGTATTCAGACGCTTTGCAAAGCCATCGAATTTAAGCTCTGGTGCATCCTATTTCCATTGATCATTGATCGTTTCTATAGCATGTTTGGAAACCACCTTTTGGGAATTGAATTTAAAGGACATTATTTGGAAAAGCACACACCCATTTATAAAAGGTTCCACGGTTGACAGTGCTTGTTAGAGCAAAACTAAGCCACGGGATTGAAGAAATTACCTGTAGCTCACAGTGACATCATTGTGTTGAGCCGCAGATCTGGGGGTGGTCAAACATTTTCTGCAGGACTTAAGGAACCCAAGAACACAGTGGCCTCCATCATTCTGAAGTGGAACCACCAAGAATTGTCATAGGGCCGGTTGCCATGCCAAACTGAGCAATGAGGGAGAAGGACCTTGGAGTCCTAATTTATCTGCATTGATCATGTTACGCTAACAGGATTCATGTTGTGTCTTAGGTAAAATACTTTTGAACTCACAGGACAGAACTTTGTTCTGGACACCCATCTGCCCAAACACACTGCCTTAGGTACCAAAGAGTTTTCCAGGACCAAAATATACAAGGTTCTCAATCGATAATGGACCAACACACTGTAATTGGGAAATAATTCACCAAATAATTCAACAATAGATTATATTCTGATTGGTCGGTGACGAAGCCCCAGCACACATTCAACATACTTCTTCATCAAAACCAAACCCATTTTACCCACAATGTCAGAATTACTAAGAGTTATAAGACTGATAGAGTTTTTGGAAAACACTAAATTCAGTTTTTTCAGCTAAGGGGGGGAAAAAAACGAATTATCTAGCCGCCTTGAAATAGCATTTATGTGAATTTTTGGATGACTGCAAAGTAGAATCTTTCAGTGGTATTTGTTAAATAAGGTTAACAATCTTTTAATATCTAAATATCTAAAACGAAGACAACTTTCTAGGGGGGGTACATACATTTTCACATGACTGCACTTGATGTTTTACAGTGTTTGTGAAACTGCTTTTGAAAATGGGCATAAAAGCCCAGAGTCCAAGGTGTTTTGAGAAACACTGGCAGCAGTGCATACTTTCAAACTTCAATGCATTACACTCTTACGCACGTACAAACACATGCACTCTCTTAAACGCTCACATGCACGCAGTTCTCTCTCTATCTCTCTCCAGCATGCACACAGACAAAAACACACGCTTACAGCCAAACAGGCTTTGCAAAAGCCCTGGATCAGCAGTTGCCTTTCTGAATGAAAACCAGAACAGCTTAGCAGAGCAGCGAAATGACTCAGACCAGGGCAATTCCACGTTAAGGGAAATATGCTGAGACTCAATTTTTGTTCTGAGGAATACTTTGAGCAATTTGCGTAAAAACCTCAGTGGAATAACTGTGCAGATGCAAACACAGATCTGCGGTAGAATCTCAGGTTTGAAAGCGATCCCAAAATTAAAATGTAAACATATCTGCAGAAAGAACAGGCAGTTTAATCGTGACACCTTTTGTTTCAAAGAAATCTCTTTTGGTTATTGTAACTGGATTTATATCAGGTAAAAAGAAATTAGGATACCTCCTGGTGCTCCAGGGCCCCCTAACACCAACAATTTGACAATGGGGTAGTGCAGTACATATTAGGAATTGTACTGTACTCCAGTGATTCCAAAACCAAGAATGTCCTGAATTCATATGACCTTACTGAGGACTAGACAAAAAGTGACCATGACACAACATGTCCAGGGACATCTCCAGTACCAGGAACCACACATCCAGAGGACTGTAACACAATATTCTGACTGCTTTTGAGGACCATTTCATGACATACAAACAACCAATTCATGTTCTTAAAACATCCTATAAAAGAGATGAAGAGAAAGCCTACAGGTCAGTATCTTTCCGGGAAAATGGTTTGGCAGTCCTGTTCTACGCACTAGCAAAACTGAAAGTCTGAGAATGTTCTAAAAAGTTCCAGAATTGTTTTTCAGTGACGTCTTGGGTACTTACAGGGAACTCTTGGGACCCTCATGTGATGTCCCCTTGAAAATCCCCCCAAAAAAGGATAATATCTGGCTGAAACTTGGGAATTTCCTAATGGCATTCTGTGTTGGTGGGGTAGGGACTCCGTGTTTTGTAGGCAAATTAAGGAAAAATGTAGGAAAAACACATTTGTATCCAAGGCTATTACTGTAGCAGAAGCTTTTCCTGTAAGCCTTGGTAGTGTATGCGCAGGGGTGCTCGGGGCAGTTGGCCCTTTGCTAAAAATTAAATAGTCTAATCTGGAGTCCTGTTCGCGGTAGATATCCTTCATCAATAACTTGTACCTGGACCTGCGGATCACCTGATGAGTCCCAACTGTCCCTGTCCACGTGGTCATGTTGCTGAGCTGGTTCCTGCATGATGACTCTTGGCTGTCTGTCCAGAAATGTTGCTAATTGTTTTGACCAAAATACACTTCTGTATGAAAAGTGGACACAATGGCAATTGACATTTACAAGTACTCCAGAGGAGAAATCATTTGGCACTTTCTACAACCAAAAGCCTGTGCCTTTTATTAAATGTTTGTCAACATAACTTCTCTATGATCACTGACCATCTAATTCCAAGACACCCATCCAATACCCAGAAACTCTGCTGTAAATGAACAACTGGATTTGAGGTAAAGTTATTAACAATGTTTGAACTAAATAGAATGCCTTTATCTTCATATGTATTTATGCTAAATGGCTGTTGGTGATGTCAAGTATCATGTTGAATCATCAGCGTGCATAGTAATTTTAGGAATTGGAAGACAGGTGGCAAACATTTTGGTTTTTTCAAAAGAGAAAAGTAAAACCCTAGGCATATGCAATGTACTGGTCTGATGTTAGAGAAGCTTATATTGAACAGCACTGGGATCTACATGTTAAGATACTCTCAACCATAACATGGCAGATGATGTAAAACAACAACAAAAGATCCTTAACATTTAAAAACTGCACTGAAACTCCACATTATGGGATTCCACTTTCTTATGAAGTCTGCATCGTTTCATGGAAGGTTTAATTGCTACATTTCAATAATTTTTACTTTGGAACACAAATGGTATTTGTGGCACATTCACCATCTGTCAATCATGATAATAAAGTTTGCATGCTTGTAACATGACGGGCGGCAGATTTGACATCCTACCCATCAACCCCAGATTATGCTGAGACAATTTTCACTTCCGTTTAACCCCAGGCACTGAATGCCACAACCAGAAATAAAACACGTGGATGCAATGTTGCGGATGCACTCTACGGCAGTGACTGGGCAATAAAACTAGAACAGCTGATGCCCATATGGAATTCTCAACACCACCCGGACACCAGTGACTAACTGGAAATACACTGCCGTTGAGAAGTTTGGGGTACTTAGAAATGTCATTGGTTTCCATGAAAACATACATGAAATAATTTTGAATAGGAAATATAGCAATATGAATAGGAAATGTAGTAACTGACAATGTTAGGAATAAAGATTTTTAATTGAAATAATAATTGTGACCTTGAAACTGATATCGTCAAAAAATCTTCCATTTACCTTCCACAAGTTGGATTGGCTTGATGGGCACTTCTATGGTACCATACGATCAAGCTGCTCCCACAACCGCTCAATAGAGTTGAGAACTTGTGACCGTGCTGGCCACTCCATTACAGACAGAATATCAGCTGACTGCTTCTTCCCTAAATAGTTCTTGAATAGTTTGGAGCTCCTGTTTTGGGTCGTTATCTTGTTGTAGGAGTAAAGTGGCTTGAATCAAGCGCCGTCCACAGGAAAACATGACGTGGCAAAATAGAAAGATAGCCATGTCTTTTTCTTTGCTACTCAGCATTCTTGGGTTGCCTCTTCACTGTTGACATTGAGACTGGTGTTTTGTGGGTACTACATAATAAAGCTGCCAGTTGAGGACCTGTGAAACATCTGTTTCTCAAACTAGACACTAATGTATTGGTCCTCTTGCTCAGTTTGCACCAGGGCCTCCAACTCCTCTTCCTATTCTGGTTAGAGGCAGTTTGTGCTTTTCTGATGAGAGTAGTTCACAACTTTGTATGAGATCAACAGTATCTAGGCAATTTCTCGCATGGAATAGCCTTTATTCAGCTGTGCTAAAATAATTGCAAAAGATGATCACTTAGCCTTTTAAAATGATTTCTTTTGAAAACAAGGACATTTCAATGTGACCCTAAACCCTCAACTGTAGTGAACATAGTTTAATATTGGACCAGTATTTTTTAAGAACATTTATAAAATATAAGTCTACATTGCATCAAAGTATATATCTCACACCCACACGGTACAGAATATGACCAATCTTATAACCATCTTCTGGAGGCAGAGAAAATGAGCTTTCAGACACATCATTCCAGATGATTGTACATAGCTGTTTCTCATGAAAGGCAGAGGTTTACTAGTGGAACAAACCAGCAACCAAGTCAGGCTGAACTAACTTTAAGAACTGCCTTATTAATACCCCCCCTACTGTTTTTCTTACTATCTTATTACAATTTACTATTTATCACACCAAAACCCACAGAGACAAAATTAACAGACTGATTAGGTTTATCATCATGACTACAGCATTGGCCACTTGTTTTTACCATACCACACTTTATGGCAACGTAATCTTAATACATGATATGACCAAGCTTTTGATCACTTCCTTACCTCCTGGCGACATTGTCATGCGCGCAAACTAGCTATCTCGAGCCCTATCAACTTGTGCGTCCCGCTATTTCTTTGTCCGTTACGACCATCGTTCTAACAAACTGCCCTTCCTGACCTTCACGTAAGTTTCATGTAAGACTTCAAACTCGTTTTTGCACCTTAGTATAGTATTAGATAAGTTAGTACTAGCGAATTAGCCTAGATAGATGAATTTGTGTAGCATACGTTTTAAAAGATAAGTTAGTATAGTATAACCCGGTTGCTACGTTTTTCAGATACGTTGCTAGTTAGCCAACTGTAGGTTCAAGTAAGTAATTACAGTTATACATCTAACCCATTTACTTTTCACTGCCTTGAGAAACATGTCATAACACAAGGTCTCAAGCTCATTATTACTTTTGGACAATCGGTTACTAGGATTAGAAAAGCATGGAGAATTCCCAAATCATACATTTTTATAATATTTTTCAAGAAAACTAGGTGCTACATAAAATTTTACGCATTTTCTGGACAATGCTCAGTCAAAACCGATGTCATTAACTATGAGTTGCCTTAAAATGAAATCAAGAAAAACTCTCAACTTAACTCACTAACTGCCAGAACTCCGGAATTCTGTCCTCCGAGAGTGCCAGAAGCCAACGTAAGTTGAGCTTAAAGGTTCAGAATTGTCCGGTAAAATTTCCTGTAATCATCTTAAGTTACTTGTTTTCTTCTAAAGGACACAGTTATATGCTAGGACTAAGTCACATAGGATACTCCAGGTTTACTTACATCTCTCTGGCCCAAATGCCTTTTTGTGTGCTGTTCCCATTTATTTAGAAGTCTATGCTTAAATAGGTCCAATACAAATACTAACTATAAAAAAGTGCTGAGTTACTACAGATTAGTGAATGTTCTGTGTAACAATAAGAACTTTTTATAATGGTAAATTTGCTCTTACCTGTGCTGACTTTTCTGGTCACCTGTGTTACCTAATATTCATGTGAACCCAACTATGGAATTGTCTTCATCCAATCAATAAAATGCAGACAATTTCTTAGCTGCGAGAAAAGCAATGTCAAACCTGTGGCATACGAAATGTGGTCGTATTTTAAAAAGAGGATTGTAATTTGGTTGCCCTTAGAATGCAAGCTAGAGCTTAGCAGTTGAAAGCAATTCCTGGACTTCCATATCACAACTCCATTAGATACCTTAGGTTTTCTCAGCATTCACAATTTTCAATGCCCAAAACTGGTCTTCATTAAATCAATTACATACATTCCTCATCACCGTCGCTGTCCAAGTTAAAACACTTGAATATCTGCCACAACACTCTAAGAATACTTTCTGAAAGTCACATAGAGAATGGCAGTCAGCTAAACAGATATAGCCTTCATAAAGACACTTGTATGGCAGTTGTCATGAGTCATATGAAAATTATGACACAATGACAATGAGTAATTAATCAGAGCTGGAAAGCACCTCTGAGGGAACATTATTGGCCATTGCCTTGGCAGCTTTGGCCAGTGAGTTCCAGGTGAAGCACAATGCTGTGGACAGCTTACTGCTGCAAAACCATGGCCATCCACAACTGTCATCCACTTCGGTCGAGAAGTCAAGCATAGAGAATAAAGTTTGTTGAAACCCAGGATCATTACCAGGATCACTGTGTGAATGATTTAAACACTGGAGCTATCAATTAATTTTGATGGACTGCCTGGGAAGCTCTTGGAAGTTAATGTGGCCTGTCTTCTGTGCGGTTATGAGTCCAGGTATCATTTTTCCAACTGCCCTGACCTGTGGGATGAAGAAGCCAACTGACGTTGCTTTCCTGGAAGACACCGTGGTTGATCTAGCTCTAGAGGTCTTAACGATTGGCTTGGTGATAGTCAAATTATTTGTGTGCGATGCCACACAAATAATGTGTGCGACGCAAAGTCCTGGATGAGCTTAAGAGATGAAGGCAACCTATTCAATTACTTTATTGAAAAAGGATTTTAACTGTACATGACCACTGTCCTGGTTTACAACACACACCATGCTGCACTTGACAACAGATGCTGTCAGGTTAAAAGGCCTAAACAACTGCAGCGCTTTCATGTTTGAAAACAGTTGGAAGATGGAGAGTGCTGTGAGGTTATGGTGGTGAATGAGGGAAAGGTTCTGTGCTGGGTCTTCCGTAAACCAGGTGTTCTCTGAACAATGCAGCTTGTTTTTAATTGGGTGGTTCATGTACAGAAAAAGAAGCACAGTGATAAAATGGATTTGGATTACAGAGATCTGGAGGAGGTCCATACAAGTAGAGAGAGGACAGAGCACCATTTGTATTTCATTAGATGTTCGGAAACAAGGGACATGTGAATGGTCTAGCTGTCTGAAGATGCAGCTCTGAAAATGCAGCTGGTGGCATTAGACAGTGCGGGACAGAGCTGATCTCTGAAATTGGGGTTCAGAACTCCCCGAAGATGGAGAAGCAGCTCTTTGTCATGTGTGGTTTTTGAAAATGTATTTAAAAAATAAAATAATTTCATATCAATCAAATGTATTTATAAAGCCATCAACAGAATGCACCTTGTTGTGGAGTTGCTGTTGTGGCAGAATGTTGGAACTATGAGGGGAAAAAATGGTATACAACATATTTGTTAGTGCTTTCACCCTTTAGTTGTTGTTTAAACATTTAATTAAATATTTAATTTAATAGTACTGAAGTCTCAGATATATCTGATTATGTTTCTATGTTACTTGTAAATGTTGTAGATTCACCATCTCAGCTTGAAAGATTTGACAAATTCAACTCAAGTTTTTTCTTCTGAACCACTGACCTTTACTTGATTTTGATTGACTTTTAACAACATATTGTTTTGTTCAGCCAATCCTGGGGCTGGAGGTCCCAGGGGTGTAGGTTAAAAATGAAAAGTTGGACTTCAGCGACACAGAGGAATGGCATACTTACATACACATATTATTTTGTGAATAAAGAAAACATCCCCACACTTCAAGTCCAATGAACATTTCTTTAATTGTAGCTTAGCTTTTGGTCAGTTGACCTTCATCAGAGCATGTTTCTAGTGGTTTAGACAAGTCCAATTCTGATCCTTTAAGAATAATGCCCTGAATTGGAAACTGAGGACTTAGCCCTAGTTTCACCATAGACTAGGACTAGAACATCTATCATCTCTTACAAACAATACAATCATATTACTATTTTAGCACATACACTTTTTCAGCTCCTCACAAAACATTACACAACACAGAACATTAAGAGACTAATAGAGTGCAAAGACAGAATTAGATTTTGACAGCATGCATCTCCAATTAGACTATATAAAAGAGATCTTTATATACTTTTTGTGTGTTTGTTTCTGCATGATCATTTATTGTAACATATTTGTAATGACTTAGCAGCATTCCATTAATTTCTATGCCATTTAATGGAAACAGGTTGGGTTGTAACTGTTGTTCAGCACAGATCATACTGCAATGTAGCAAACCATTTTGCAAACTGAACTTTTTTTCCTCAATAGCCAGTGTTTTTTTTTTAACATCAGTAGTCCTGACTATACTTTGTGATTAGTTGATGCCACTTTGGTGAATACAATTATCAATTTCTTTATGAAACAGCATAATCTGTATATTATACCAAACCTTTGGTCACCAGGTTAAATATAAATAGATTTTTGTATTAGGATCTGAATCTTGAAACCCAACTGCTAGAAGAGAAAACTACTACATGAGCAAATCATCTAGTAAGGGTGGACTATGTGCTTATTATATGGGCATGTACTTGAAAAAAGATTAGAATGTAACAGGTAGGCTAGCTAGTACTTGGACCAAATATATTTTGCTTGTGCAAAAACAAGCATTGTGCATAACAAAATAACTGCAGAACTACCACTTGTCAGCAAATGACGAATATGCAACCTTAATTACATGACGTTGTCACGACGTACTGGTAGCGTAAATAAATTGTCAGCAATTGACGAATATGCAACCTTAATTACATGACGTTCTCACGACATACTGGTAACGTAATTTAATTAGGTTTTAGCAACTCGGAAAGTAACTTCACTCTTTCGGTTTTTGAAACGTCAAGTACTTGCGTAAGCGGTACGAATACTGACTATCTCGCTACGTCGTGACAACGTAATATTGTTTGCTGGGAAGAGACCGTTATAAGAATTTGTCACATGAACTTGGTTATGTTCTTGTGATCATGTAAATATACAACGTTTGTGGTTACAAAACCAGTTAACTTGAGTATTATGCATTCATACCTCATCCTCTTTTTCATTCTTGAAACACAAACATGCCGCTCGTCTCTTGAAACCTTCGCCATCATACAATCTAGTCTGGTTGGGTTTAAACTTCATCATAAATTCCAAACCTTCGTGCTCCAAGGATATAAGAAATGTTGAGGATCCAAGTAAGATAAAGCCAAAGAGAACCGCGGGAAACCACGCACGGACTAAACAAACTGTAAGGGAATCCTGATCAGTCTTCTATTCATTCACAAGCATCGCTTATTCCCGTGTTGACGATGATTACAGTATGACTAACATGTTGGCTAGTTCCCGCTGTCAACATTCATGATCGTTAGAGCCCACACCCCCATCTTGGGTCTGAGCACGTTAACTTTCTGCAACTTCTGCAATCAGCTCATGTCCCGGCTCAGTTATGTCACGATTAGATCAGTATGCTTTCAAGACCCTCAGTTGTCGTAGTCCTACTCCGTGTTTGATACCTGTAACGAACCGATGGTTTTGGTGAACGTTCGGAACCGAATCGTATTGGTTCGTGTGGCTTCTTCATTTATTTTTTAGGCTCAAATTCATCGATTTGATGAATTACGAAATGTCTAACTAAATATCCGTACTGCACACACAATAAACGCTCTTGTGGGAAGAGCGCATCTTTGTGCTCCACGTGCATTTTTATATTAGTGTAACGACGGTATTAAAACAAATAAGCACGAGATCTAATTAGTTGAAATAACATGTAATGAATTTCGCCTTGACATTTGTGATTGTTTCCGTTGTTCAATGGGTTATTTCTAAACGATTAAACGAAAAGCCGTTTGGGAGCCAGTCAGATTAGTCGGCTCACCTAAAACTCAAAGTCAGTGTTCGCCCCAAAAACTTTACAAGGTAACAAGCTGAGTTAATGCGACCCTCTAGTGGTAAGTTGAGAAACCGAAGCACCTGCTTATTACAAATATTGAATTTGTCTCGGCCATCATGGAAAACCGATATAGACAGATATTTAGAACGTGTTTGCAAAAACCGGAATAAAAATAAACACTTTCAGGGGTAGGCTATTTACAAAATCATCCAATTAGCAGCGCAGGACAAATCTGACACAAGCAGATTAAACGTTTTTCATTGGCGACTTTTGGTTTGAAGCACTCTAAACCCCTCATAAACAAATTAAAAATAGAATAAAAGTATATAATTATTTACCTATACACGTTTTAACAACACCCATTTTCTGTCTGTCAAATTAAAATGTTTGCCCAACCCTATATACAGTAAGACACATTCTGATTTTACATTCAACAGGTGCAGTGATTAGATAACTGCTTTTAGTTTTTCTAAATGTGTGGAGTCATGTTAACACAGTCGATTCCAATAAATGTCAGTCATTTGTGGCAGAGAACTCAAACAATAACACCTTTTCAGCTTGGCAAATCAGATGGCATTATAAACAACATCTGATTTATCGAGGGCTGTAAATTGTATCATAGTCCAGGATTGTCAGGGTGGTCATTTTTATAAAGGTATAATTGGCAGTGTGGGTGAAGGATGAGAATTCTTTAACAAAATAAATCGAATTAAAAACGTAACTTTAGGGTGTAGGTAATATTGAAATGAATGAAAACAAGTACTTTATAAAAAAAATACTCTAGGTCACATTTACAGCACTGAACTTCGGACACTAAGAAGGTTTGGGTAGGTTTCGACTTTAGGTAAATTACCAGCAGCAAGCAACCCATTAATATACACAGAGAATTGGTTTGGCCTAGGAATCAAACCTTGAGAAACTCTTATTTTTAGCAGTCATGGTCATTTGTTCAATCAGACCTAAAGTTGTGTTTTGAAACTTCAAGTAAATGTAATGTATTCAAAATCCTAACCTGCCATGCTTATAAAAACAATAAATCATACAACACTTTCTTATTAATCAACAGATTTTATTTACAGAAAAAAAGAATGCAGGTCTACTGTCTTATAACATTCTGAGAGCGGGAAAATGTGTTTCCCCCAGTTCAATAGAAATAATGCATTTACAAACAGTGAATTTAATACAGACTTTTCAAACTAAAGATCGATAGTGACAGTTGGGACACAAAAGCCATAATTGACCTCCTGGGGTTTGTTTACCCCATCCTTCCCCAGTCCCACCCTTATTCCCAATAACTTCCCCAACCCCTCAACAAGCACAATTCCCACCAACACACACCACCGAACTGAACTCCAAATCGAATGCTCCCCCTTGTTATGTCCAAACATAAATGCCACAGGGAATAAGTTTTAACTAACCGTTGTCTTGAAACATTAGTGACGAACAACAAAAAGCTAAAAGAGCCACAGTCAGAGTCATTATTAGTAATTGGGCAAAGTCAGAAAAACATCCAAATCAAAAACAAACAAAGACAAGAATAACACAATATATTCTTAAAACAGAAATTATGGAATTCATGTCCCCTCCATACCTACTGCTCACTCTCCCTCCCCCCACTGGTCACAAGTCTACCTTAGGGTCCCTACAAAGACAACAGTGGCAATAGTTAAAGATGATGGTGGCTCAGATTGATAAGTAGCTATATTGTTACTTTGTATTTCATGTTCAAGTCAAAGTCGTTGTTTAGCAGGAGCTAAGATTATGTTGCCAGGCATTTTACAGAGATATTAGTCCAACCATAGTGTCTCAAAAGGTGGGGCTACTATGTGGGGCTATTCAGCTGCTTTCCACAAATGAACAACATCATGAGAGAAATAGTTAAAAGAAAAGTAAAAAGTTAGGCAATCTTGGAGAAGTCCCATACAAGCCCCCCCCCCCCTCCCCGACCGTTACCCCCTCCTAAAAAAACTTGTGATAGACACAAACTGTTTTTTCCCTTTTCTTTACGAAGCTAGTTTAAACAGGGGTTGGAAGTTCAATCCAAATCAAAGGAAAAAATAAAGCCAGGTGTTGAGTTAGATCCAAACCCTTGCTGCCCATGCATCTGAACAGTAGTGAATTAGGACAAAGACAAGCCAGGTCTCTCTTTTTATGTGCATTTAAATCTCTAATTCACTTGTCTTTATCCTGTTTTGTAATACGTTCCTTAAATTTGTTTTTTTTATGTTTATATATATATATTTAGTTTTTCATCTTCAAGATGGTGTCCTTTAAATGCAAATGAAGAAGTAGTCTTGGTAGGACATGAATGTGTGCACACTGACTTCACGCTCGGTTTTGTTTCCGCTTGATGCAACCTTCCTAGACTTCTATGTTGTTCTGAGCATAAAGCCTGGTCCATGTCCGGGCTGCAAGACAAAACAAAGAGAGAGCACAGAGAGCAAGATTTGGGTCTGTAATTAGCAATTCAGACATGTTCCATGAATAGACTCAGGTGCTGCAACTAGCAGAACCCATTTCTGACAATGTAATGTTCCTGATCACCAAAAGACAATAATATCACCTGTCTCTATGGCTTGAGCTTCATTAGACTTCCATTGCTCTGCAACATCATTTGCTAAAGGATCATCAGGATTGGGAGCACTTAATAATGCCTGGATTGACAGCAGGACTGTGCGTATCTGCAAGGCTGGAGACCATTTATCTGTAAAGACATTAGATAAAAGGAACAAAAATGGACAATAAGGAGGGGGAGAAAGGGAGATGAAAGAAGAAAATGGCAGCAGAGAGCTTTCAAAAATGTATGTCCATACCAACAAAACCAACAGTTCCACATTGCCTTTTCAAACAGTGAAATATAGCAACATCCATCTGTTGTGCCACATGCGCCAGACAAGCATCCCTTACCTTTCAAAATGTCTAGACATATTCTTCCCAGCTTGTCTACATTTGGGTGATATATTTTGGTCATGAAGCGTACTTTTGGAGCTGCCATTGGGTATTCCTCAGGGAGGAAGAGTTCAAGTTTAAACGTGCCGCCTTCAAAGGGTGAATCCTGGGGTCCAGCTATGACCACGTGGAAGTAGCGGGCGTTCCCTTCATCAGGTTCTGCCTTGATGCCTGGGACGGGCTCTGCCATCAAGCGCTGAGTTTCCTGAGAAACAGACACACAAACAGGGGAGTTTAAAAGGCAAATACAGACCTCACGCCAACATACAGTAAGGACAGGTACAGTGGTCTATGGTCTAATTTCTCTCAAAGGCTAAGAACAAAAGTTTTATCAATAGTGATCTCCTACAGTTGTGTGAAAAACATTTTAAACGTGCCGCCAAATTAATAGCTTTACTGAAGCCATTTTTAGCTGCCAATGTTCACCAGAAATGATCAGATGAAAAAACAGGGTGTTCAATCGCAAACAACAAATCTATAGGGCGAAACCTGAATATTACAGACAAACAAATGTTGTATGATTTCTGATTATGAATAGCACGTTGGCTGTAAGTTGCCAGCTGGCTATATTGATGTAATGTATGCCAGCAAACGTTAAATTTACCACATGCATTTTGTTATTGTTACAGCCGATCAAATAAATGGTTTCTGCTATACAGTTGGTTACTTTCAAAAGGTCCTCTGTAATTTAAAAAGTTGAGGCAAGTAGTCTTGGTTGTAGATTTCTCAAATGCGCTCACTGCCTTCCGATAATTTGTGTGCCATAATTAATTGGTTAAATAGACTATTTGTGTGGTATCTTATAGTAGGCTGGAATAATTACATAAACTATCAGAGCTGCTGGGCTCTTTAAAGTAATTTCTGTCACCTCACACAAAAAAGGTGACAATTCTATTGACATTTATAATAGTTTATTTAATCGATCTATCACATGGCGTGTAATAAAACATTTGAAATGTGTCCCAAATCATACAGCCCAGCAACAATGACATCTAACATACCCATCAACCTCTGCAGCAGCAAGAGTACCTAGTCATATAGGCTGACTAACGCAGAGCCGCCAAGTGCCCCAGGCTCAGGGCAGTGACCAGTAGAAACACATTCCCTTCTCCAAGCAATGTGATACAGCTTTATGGAATGCAGAAGGCTGGCACACCTGAGACAAGAATGAATAGGCTAGACTAGTGGTAGTAAAATTTGGCCCTTAAAGCCAGTTTCACTGAATAGTTATTTTGCAAACCCCTAATTCTTACTGCTTTATATTGGCTAATAAAGAACAAATACTTTTCACAAGAAATGCATTCAACTTGCTTAAACAGTTATGTTTGGTCAGAAGAGTATGGAAACTTGATCTTTCCATCTATCAGAATACTGGTAATGTTAGCGTCACAACCAACAGCTACACAATTTGTTAGACAAGCTCTCATGCAGACGAGCAATTCGATATTCCCTCTTCAGAAAGCAGCAGGAAAATACAAATCCCTGAACAACGTATTGATTTTGTGTACCATTTTCACATTGCAGGTTTCAAAGGGCTATACACATGGAATCACGCATTAACCACACACTACTCGGAGCAAGATTCCTGAAATGTTTCAGATAACTCACATACAAAAACACACAGTCCAAACACAGACAGGAGAGGCTGCCGGGACAGGTCCCACGCTCACAGGCCTCAGGGGCCCACTGGGAACACGTCCCAAAACATTCCATCCCTCATCACCTTTAACCAATAGAAGCATGGTGTGTTACCCCACATGCCAGTCCCTCTCTGTGTCAGCAGAACATGGTTTCATTCATGACAACTCAGTGATACAAGAACTTGAGGATGGAAACGGCAGTAAGCACTCCTCATCTCAGGGGAATTTGTTAGAAGGGGCTTAAGTTTAGGTTGGTGAAAACAATCATATGATAGAGGCCAACTAATAGTAACATACTTTTGAAGCCTACACCTTTGCTGTAAAAAAGAAAAAAAAAAAAAGTGTAGTGGTCTTATGAATTAGCTACAATGATTCTGTAATCTCCAATGTCACTAGATGCTAGATGTCATGAGTGAAGACCGTCAATCCATGCATATGAACTGCTCAGACTGAAAGGTAGGAAGAAATAAACACACACATAAGAGCCTATTTATACTACAATAGTTTTATCTAGATAAAAAGAAACTTTGGCCAGAATTGCACCTGCGATCACTTTTTCGGATTTGAAAGTCTCAATTATTGCAGACCCTCCCAAGGTTTTTTCCTGCAGCTACTAAGGTCTAAAAATGTCTCCCACAGTGTGTATTGGTGTAGAAGGGTTGGTGACGTATGAAGTCTGGTCCTGGGAAATGGTTCAAATTCCTCAGACAGGTTTCTGCATCTATTCTTGCTCAATGTCCTGCCAGCATTGTTATCGGATTGGTTATAATTCCCAAGTAAATAGCCAATCCACAATGTACGCCGTATTTGTGAGAGACATGGGAAAAGGAAAGCAGAGAGCTGCATGGCTGAGACAGTAGGCTGTTTTCTCGACTGTAAGAATGATGAAGTTGCATTGAACATCCCAATAATCAATGCTGAAGTGGCAACCAACATTATAATCATTGTTATATATTGCCATGAAGACACTTCCCAGTAAATGTTTTTTGTGTACTACCATTACTCTGAAACTTATGTTTTGGTGTAGCCTACTAGCAGAAACAAAAGACATTGGAAAGTGATTTTTTGTGGATGATGATAAAGGCAGTGTAACATTCACCACAACTCGATCATGTCTGTCACATGTTCTCAGTGTGAACCTGCTCTCATCTGTGAGGAGAACAGGGTGCCAGAGGTGGACCAGCCCATTTTGGTTCTCTGGCGAATGCCAATCATGCTGCAGGGGGCTGGAATGTGAGCTCAGGTCCCACTGGAGGACGTCAGGCCCTCAAGCCACCCTCATGGAGCCTGTTTCTGACAGTTTGGTCAGAAACATACACACTAGTAGCCTGCTGGAGGTCATTATCTATGGCTCTGGCAGTGCTCCTCCTTACACAAAGTAGCTGAAACCAGTCCTGCTGCAGAGTTGATGCCATTCTCCAGCACTATCCTGCTCTCCGCGTGTAATGGCCTGCCTCCTGGCATCTCCTCCATGCGCTTGGGAGAGGTGACAGTGATTCACAATCGCTTATGCTTTCTAACTGGACAGATTGATATGCCTGAAGTTGAACTGAATTGGTGTTATAATGTAATGATTACACGTTCCTTCATTTTTGGAGCAGTGTATATACAGTATCTCACATGTATTTTGACCATGCCACAAAAGGACCAGCTGATGTCATGTCAGTGATCCTCTCGTTAACAAGGACAAGGCAGGAGATCCCTCCGTCATGCTGATTGAGTTAGAATAACAGACTGGAAGCTTTAAAAGTAGGATTAGGCTTGAAATCAGTGCAGAGCTTGCTCACAAATGCCAGCAGGCAGATGTGAGTGCAACTGCACGTGCAGTGAGGCGAAGATTACACAAATTATGACAAACTCAAAGCATTGATTCTGCAAGAATGGGCTGCCATCAGTCAGGATGTGGCCCAGAAGTTAATTGACAGCATGCCAAGGCGAATTGCAGAGGTCTGGAAAAAGATTGGTCAACACTGCAAATATTTATTCTTTAAGTTTATGCAATGTAATTATCAATAAGAGCCTTTGACACTTGAAATGCTTGTAATTATACTTCAGTATACCATAGTAAAAAAAAAGACTGAAATAGCAAAGTTTTTGTAAACCTTTGGCTACAGTTACTCACGCACACACCCCTGTTTTTTTTTTTAATGTAAAGTTATGTCCTTGGGAAGTAATGCACATGCAACGGTCTGAAGCAGGCCTAACGTAGATGGGAGACATGGTGGAGGCCGAGCAGCAGCTTATGTTGGAAAATACACCTAGCGGCTTGAATGCAGACATTTTGGCACATCTAGGTTTTTACGAAGAAAAACAAGCTAGGTAAAGGTTATGCAATGTGCTAGACCTGTCGAGCCAAGATGACATACTTTTTATGGCAACACTGCAAATAAGTAATCACATCACCATTTCCACTCGGAGACAGGGTTAACATCAACCACGCAAAATGTGGCTAGTCAGCCTACAATACAACAATCGAGGCTATCAACTTTACCTCAGATGTCCAATAGGGCAAAGAATACACTGCCAATTGCCACATTTATTGCAAAGGATCTCTTACTCGGTCAGGGAAAACACAGAAAGTTGCTTTTCCTCCATACCCTGGAGCCAAGACACAGAATCCTTTCTTTGAGTTTTTACCACAGTCACCCCTATACCTGTGCTGTACAGTGATGGGAGTCGATGCGCAAGACGGCCAAGACGGTCATCACCTGTGGTTCCTGAACATCCATCGCCACAAACTCAAGCGTCATGGTAACTGCTCGTTTTATTTGTCATGACCGGCAGCAAACAAGAGCCTTTTTCACAAAAGCCACATGGGTGCAATTGGCAGAGTTTTTGCTAAACGTTATTTCAGAGCGAATAATCAAATTATTCTCATAAACAATACAATATGTTAAATTTCATTGTGGTACAAATTATTTGATTTGCATGAAAGGCAGCCTTTTAAGTTATATTATACACCGTTATAGTTTGTGCTTGTTCCTGTCATAAAGCTGCTACAGAAAGGAATGTTTATACTGTCAAAACTTTATTTTGTGTTTACACAAAGTGTTTTGTGGTCACACATACTCCTGAATAACTTGACAAATAGGTTGACATGTAATTTGACATTTTCTTTTGTTTGAATACAGATGGTTAATATAAAGGCTGAAAGAGATTTTGAAGTATGTGTATTATTAATAAAATAATTGGAGAACAAGATGCATCTTGATGCCTTGTGAATCGGTTTATTATTGAATCGTTACCTTCTGAATCGTAATCGAATCATGAAGCAGGTAAAGATTCACACCTCTAGTGGACGGGGTTCATGGGTGGTCTGTGGCTATGCCGCCCCATACAGAACCAACCGCCATGCAGTCTGTGTTCTGACATCTTTCTATCAGAACCAGCATGACCTTTTCCAGCAATTTAAGCTACAGTGGCTTGTCAGTTGGATGGGACCACACAGGCCAGGCTTCGCTCCCCACAAGCATCAATGAGCCCTGGCCGCCCAGGACCCTGTTGCCGGTTCACCGCTTTACCTTCTTTGGACCACTTCTGACAGGTTCTGACCACTCCAGACCGGGAACCCCCCACAAGAGCTGCAGTATTAGAGATGCTCTGACCCAGTCTTCTAGCCATCACAATTTGGCCCTTGTCAGATTTGCTCAGATCCCTACGCTTGCTCATTTTACCTGCTTGCTTCTAACATCAACTTTGAGGACAAAATGTTCACTTGCTGCCTAATATCCCACCCACTGACAAGTGCCAATATGACGAGATTATCAGTGTTATTCACTTCCCCTGTCAGTGGGCATAATGTTATGGCAAATTGGCCATGAAAAAACCCAAATTGGTTGACCCCTAACCAGCATGTTTGATGCATTACCATATAACTTACATGATTCTTGATATCCATCTGCATGTTTTCTTTACAGAAAACGGTATAATCCGTTTGTGAAATACACTGCAGCGAATGTCTCACATTTAGGCTAAATAGAACTTTCGGCAAAAACCTGTCGTCTGCATTATAAAACCTGAGAGTTTACGCGGATGGACCACACGGTGTCTGGTAACTCTACTTCTCTGCAGTGTTTCTGTCAGCTACTTGTGGCGCAGCTCTGTGCCGCCTAAATGGGACGTCAGAGTATCATCTAGAACATTCCCCCCGAATGGCGTTTACTCTGTAAACAGGATGCACCTTTTGTTGGCATTACCCATGGAATCATATGTTTCTCTTAAGTGTTCATTTCTCTGAGGCACACACGGCAAAAACGCCTTGTTATCCCAGGGGTTACAAGACATTTACAAGAAGGATGTTCCGCTGTCGGACTTCCCCTGAAAGCAATTTGGAGTCCAGCATCCCGACCCACATTTAAACACCATTCAAAATAAGTGGCTTTGTTGACATGACTGCAATACAACATTACCAAAGCATATGAACAAACAATAAAACATGAACAATATTATACAATCAGACACCTGACAAGCGTATCACAGCAACACCATCAGCCGGCATAAATTCAGGTGAGACACTGCCGCAAAAAAAGAATGTGCTTTTAGCTCTGGATTTATCAGTTCTGTTGGTTGTATCACAGATGACTGTCCCACAAAGTACAGCCAGTTAATGTATTGTTAGCAGTAGGCTTGCTGCTCTAACAATGGTGGGTGGAGTGTTGTTGTGGAAATGGTCTAAAATTTAATTTGAAGTGGTATTCAAAGCAACATATCAGAATGGCACAGAACCATAAAACATGCATTCAGTATTCAATTGAATACATTAGTTATGGTTAGTTATGTACTTTCTCCAACCAATCCACAACTTCCAATGTGTTTATTGTGTGAACGAGTTTTTTGAAGGCAATGAAACACTCACATCTTGTTTAATTTAGATTTGAATGTTAAATTGCTAACTGTTTCTGATTGTCTGCCGTTTGTGCCAATACTACAACTACTTCCCGACCGGACAGCTGAGGTACACAACTAAAAGTGTTGTGTGACAAGACACAAAAATCTAAATGCACTGGTAACATGGTGTCTGTGAGTGAGGCAACTTGTAAATACAGAATGGAGAAAGACAGGTTTTTGTCATCAATGACATGGGGCCCTTTGTTACCTTAACAACAACCAAGAATGGTAAATAAAAAATGCTGTAGAACGTTGGAAATCTGTTTTGCTTAAAATTAACAAGACATTTAGGGGATTGAAATTTATTAATAATATTCTAACTAGATATATAAAAAATAACTAGAAATTCCACCTCAAATATCGCTAATATAAAAAAATATCTCTGCAATAATACTTAAAGCAATAAACTTATAGCAAACATACTTTAAAAAACTTTTTTTTGTCCAGATATTTCAGAAAACCTGGTACATTTTGTACAATCCACTTGTATGCAAAATAACACTAAATTCACTTTATGGTAACATCTAATAATTTTCTATAATTGTGGGAGGGGGTGCGTTACTTACTTAATTGAGGGGAGTTATTTGCATAGCCATCTATTTGGTTTATAAATTAGGTTTGAGTGGAATATATTCTAGTCATTTGTAACGCGTTAAAATAACTATTTCAAGAAATAATATTGTATTTTTTTACTTTTATAGGCGGGGTGGAAATGGTTGCCAGGGACGCAACGTTCAAACGTTTACCGAAATAGTTGCCATTTGAAAACTGCATCCTTCTATTACCCTTATATGTAAGTAATGTGAAATCGTGTTCTAGTCATTTATGAATTCAGCAAAGTAAACTGAATGTTTGACATATCATTCTAATGTTAAGTTTTGCTGCGTGTTGGCCTATAGCCCTAACAGCACACAAATTCGTGTGAATTGATAAGCAGTCTTTTTAAGGCACATTTTAAGACGAATCATATCAATAAATCGGATCTAATGCGAAGATCGTACTTATGACAGCTTGTTTTCTTCGCTAGTTGTTCAGCAACTCAGGCCTCGCGGAAAATATTGTTCACAATCAATCTTTATTGTCGCTACTCATAAGCAATTTAACCACACATAAAGATGCCATACATTTATGTCATGCAGTAAATAAAGGGATTAGCTAACTAACTAGACGGTGGGATTGTATTCTTTGACTGCTGGCGTTACGTTAGCTATAGTAGTTAGCTAGCGAGCTTAGAATGGTTGGCTGTCTTGAGTCCGCGGCTAACGTAGTCAGAAATGGATTTGATTGCTAACCAACTATTATTCCATTTTTGGTCAGCAGGCTACATTAACCCTGAATAATGTATTAACACATGTTTAAAAAACATGCGAACGCCACAGTTCTCCGCCATTTATAAGGATGTATTTTTAACCAGCCCGTTTAGGAAGAAGCACAAAACGGAAGTAACTTTGCAGCTAGCGCAATGGCTAGAACGCTACTTGCTAGTCTGCTAACTATTATCAATTAACACTGAGGAACATCCAATGACCCGCCAAGAATGCATGGCTCTGTCATAATCAACAATAATATTCCGTATAATTGAATGTACAATTACCTTTATGATCCTCCGGGGAAGTCCTGCCATCTTATATTCAATGCGGCGTTTAGCTGTGACTCTACGCTCCTTCCTTCTTTGACAGCGAAAGGCGCAAACACCTCTTTCCGTGTTCCGGTGTTCTGCGTCATGGTGAGACTATTATTATGAAACAAGATGGAAAATGTAGTTTTACTGTACAATAAGTTACAGTGATTGGAAACAATCCCGTCAAGGCAGCATAAACACCTCTCTTCTGTTAACACGTAACTAATAATATACATTATTCTAAACCTAACTAACAACTGGGCTCCCTCTGGCTTTAACACAAAACGTATCGGAACATTTAGAGAAAAAAAGAAGCTTTGACCTCAGGTGCTTTAACCACTAAAATGAAAACCATACAAATCAATAGACCGATCGTACTAATCAATAGACTTACCAACCTTGGGTTCTCAAAAAACGTCCTAGTCTTGTTTGAAATAATTTCTCTGACTCTTTAGATCAGGGGTGGGCAAATATTTTGGCTCGGGGGCCACATCAGGATTTTTAAATGAAATGGAGGGCCACATTTGTTTTTGTAATTTGTTAATCATAATTGATTTAGAGGCCAGAAAACGGCAGGATGGGACGGATGGGACAGCCTCGCGGGCCGCATTTGGCCCTCGGGCTGTAGTTTGCCCACCCCTGCTTTAGATAGTGTAGTATCCAGGCCTGCTGTCTAAACCTTCGGCTGCTTTAATGGGAGTTTCTCATGGAGTTCCATGGAGCATGGATTAGTGGTCTAGCAAGGCCAATAGATACATGCAAAATTCTCATTCTGTAAGCATATTTAATTTATATATTTGTACAAGCAGCGCTTTATAACTAGTATAGGTATGTGAAACGATGTACTTAAATTCGATTTTTCTATATTTGTGTGCCTTTCTGAAGCATGGATCTTTCAGTGATCACAGTTGAGCCTAGTATTAAAAAACAGCTTTCCCACTAATTGTAATGTCCGTTTCTGTGCAGTTCCATGCAACCTTTACACAAAAGTAGGTAGGTGGCAACATTTTTATTGCAATTATCCAAACTTGCATGGTTAAAAAAACACTGTTCTTGTTTATGCTGTTCACAGTTAATTGATGGTTTATTTGCACTGATATTTTTATTTTATTGATTTTGAATAAGCCATTTGTAGCTAGGTTTGTTATAAAATATTACTAGATAATAATATAAATATTTTTCAACCAGATTATTCTCTGGAATTGTAATTTTTTTCTAATGTTGAATGGCTGTCAAATCTTTCTAAATGAAACCATAGGCTATTTGTGTTCTTTTACCAGACAAAAACCTTAAAAAAACTAATTGAGACAAAATAATTTGCAAAAGAGTCCTGACCAACAGTAAATAAGAATCTCACAAAATTTAAATTGCAATACAATCCATAACATGCAATTATGCGGTTGCAACTAACTTATCTTAGTCAAGTCCTGAAGAATATACTGGTAATAATTATTGATTTAAACATCATTGGTCAACCAGTCACTGAACTAATAGCTACAAAATGATCAGTTAGCCTACGGTAATAAATGATCTGTGAGAATAGAAAATACAATAGGTCTCGTGGGGCTCCACCTCTTGACTCCTCCAAATGGACACATTATTCTCTAATGGGGTTGGGGGCAGTGGGTTGGCTGGATTGAGGGAAACACAACCAACCAGAAAAGCAGCAAAGTGAAAGGGACTTTAGAAAAAGTCTGACTAGAGAGGTGACCAGCTGTCTACAACCATGCAGACTCTGAGAACAGGTAGGACCCAATTTCTGCCTCTCTCTCTCTCTATATATATATATATATACATATATATAGTTATATATATGTATATATAGTTATACATAAAATGGGTAATATGATCTCATAAGTTATGCCTTCAATAGGATTTTGCTTTTGGGAATTTGTTGTACATGGTTGAGTTACATTACAACATGTCTTGTGAAAACGCGGACGCAAACTAAATCAAATATTTTATAGGTTTTCTGTTTTCACTTATGCTGTTTATGTTTTCATATATTATATTCTATATTCATATAAAATATATATAGTTACAACACTTAATGTCATGTTTTAGAGGATGTATAATGTTTTATAAACCAGGATTCATTCTCGAGTGACACCATACCTTTTCAAGCTGGAATGGGCAACAGCTACCAATTCTAATAACATGCCACAGCAAAGCAGATTAGAGACAGAGCCCCTAAAGTGGTTCGTTCTGCCAAATGTATAACTTTTGATAGTAACAGTAACATAGTAACATTCATCTTATTTTATCATTTTATTTTATCATTTTGTAAGAATGTGTTCATCTTTATAAAAATAAGTACATTCCAAGAACCCAAAAAATATTATAGTAAGTGTCTATTAAGTGCTAAATAATATAACAGCTTGACTGTAAAATGATTTATTTATGTTAATGATTTTTTGTTGTGCGCAACAGCTTGTGGGAAATGTTTTATTGCCTAGATTTTCTATCCGTGGGAAATATATATATCAACAGTAGTTGATATACTACTGTTGATGTAATTTATTTACCACCTTATAGCACCAGAACATTGCCACAGAGAGTAGCACAAGCTTGCCTGTTTTAAACAACTATATTTAAACAAAGCCTAAATTTATCACATTAAATAAATAACAATCTTTGGAGGGATTTTTAGACTTGGCTTTAATATGAATTTAATATTTTATTGTTGAATTAAAAAAGCACACCTGGAGAAGAAGTTGAGATATTTATATCAATATGTTGTAAACATGTAAGTAGCGAGACACAAATACAGAATCCAGATATAAAAAAAGTCACTGTGAAGAAATATATGCACAAACATATGTCAAAATCCAACAACAAATGACAAATCTTTAAGAAAAACAAAGAATGATTAGCAAATATATAAGACGGTTTTTTAATGCTCAAATATGTTTTTGTGAATGCTGCAGCATTAGTCACCTGAAATGTACAGATTTGGGACCTGCATTACATTTGTGAGTTGCTCCAAATATTTAACAGGCCCCACTACATAAAGCTCTGGAAAAAAATAAGAGACTACAGCACATTTTTCTTTCCCTTTTCAAAAAAGATGAAAAGGATAGTGGGTTCAGTTTAAGAGAACGCTGCAAATTGAACCCTTAGGCTCATCACTCAAAACTCTCCTTTTCTGTAAAGAAAAGACATCACCCGGTTTGCTTGTTGAATATTGTCAGTATTGGTGTGGACATCTGGCTGTTTTATCTGCTGCTACCACAGAACCTGCTATGGTGTCTTCCCATTGGGGAGCACACGGGCAGGGGGCAGTGAAGCCCTGTAGTTGAAGGTCAAAACGCTGAGGACCTTAAAGGTTGTAACCTAACATTATTTTCTGCATCTTTTGCATTTAAACAGTGTTCTGCAGTTTACAAGAGAAGGTGACCAACCCACACAGGTTTACAAAAAATGGCCGCTACTATGGTTACAAGGGGGAAAAGTTAGGGACATGCAGGTTAGGGACATTTCTTTTAATTGTTTAAACATTTCCTAACCTGCACTCCCCTCAATGCCCCCGCTCAAGCTCATTCCACTCAGAAAATGTTCCATTGTCCAGACACATAGGAACAGATGAACCAGGGTTTAATCTAGTCCCTTTTCCCAGTGCACAGAGAGAACAGACAATACCAGCAGAATTAGAGTGGCTGTTGCATCCATGGGCTGTCTCACTTGAGGAGTGGGATCGATCCTGACAGGGCACAACCACACTTCCTCTCCCACTCACTGGTTATTTCAGTCAGCCCATCTCTTAGCCCATGACATCTAGTCACCTCACATGGGCCAGTGTTCTGTCCTGGTAGAAAATCTAACCAAACATAATATACTTTAAAACTATTTTGCCAGATTTTACTGTATGAGGTAAAGAAATATCTATATTAGAAAATCTTTAGAAAACTGTCATAGCACAAAACTGTTTGAATGCAGTGTAATAATACAAAAGCAACATGAAGTAGATATAGTACTATTGAAAGTAGTGTTTGAAGGAAGAAGAGGTAATACTATTTATTGTCTATCTCTTCTAGTTGAGGGGGCCTCATGGAGCAGTTCCTGGCATATGGCCTGTCTGTTGGGCATGCTCAGCTTCTTGGGGTCGGTCACACCCCTTCATGTGGCTCCCATGACGACAGGCCTTCGCTCCGCCTTCTCAGCCACGAGAACCAACAGCATCCTGGGAGGCACCCAGAAGGCTCTGACCTTTAACAGGCTCCTAGTCAACACAGGAAGTGACTTCAACCCAGACACGGGTCACTTCCGTTGCAGAGTCCCTGGGGCCTATTACTTCTCCTTCACTGTGGGGAAATATTCCAAGAAGATGCTTTCTGTGGTTCTGGTGAAGAATGGGCAGGAGGTTCAGGCTATGGCTTACGATGACTACAAGAAGAAAGGGCGTAAGGTCCAGAGTCAAAGTGTCTTGATTAGCCTGAAGGCCATGGACACAGTGTGGCTGATGTTGCAGGACAGTCCTCAGTATGCTCTGTACAGCAGTGCGGGCCCTTACATTACCTTCACCGGTTACCTGGTGTACCCAGACATCTCCGCCACTGGCTACCTCAACAACCACCTATCCTCGCCGGGGCAGCCCTACCACAACTGCCATGCGTCCGGCTGGAGCGGCGCTGAAGAGCCCCGTTCTGCCTTCTCCGTGGCCAGGACGTCCCCGCTTCTGGGGGAGAACGGGCACCAGGAGAAGGAGCCCCTGACGTTCGACGTGGAGTACGTCAACATGGGCGGGCACTTCAACATGACGTCTGGCCGCTTCAGCTGCCGTTACCCCGGGGCCTACTACTTCGCCTTCACGGTGGGGAAGCATCCGCGCCGGGCTGTGTCGGTGAAGCTGATGACGGGCCACGGCGAAGTGCAGGCCATGGTGTTCGACGAGGACATGTCCAGGAGGAGGGAAATGCAGAGCCAGAGCCTCCTGCTGTCGCTGCGTACGGGCGACAGCGTGTGGCTCTACAGTCAGCAGGATGAGCGCTACGCCGTCTACAGCAACCAGGGACGTTACACCACCTTCTCCGGGTTTCTGATATACCCGGACGTGGAGCAGCGTACCAGACCCGCCGACCACCACCGCGATCAGTACCAGGACAGGACTCATTTATGAGTTGCACACAAAGCCCCTGGACATAGCGCCATGTCACACACCCAAACGTGCGTGAAGATGTCAGTGTCGAGTGGGCGGGGCCGTGTGCGCCGTTAGTGAATAAAGCCGTAGTCAGTTGGTGACAGTGGATTAAACGACAACAGCAGGATCTTCTGAAAAAGTTGTCAAGAGATGTGTGTCAGAGACATACTGTGTGTTAAACAAACATTCACATTTCTTTACTATTTAATTAATTACACAGCAATTTCTTGCGGAGTTTTATAATTTCTCAAGAAAAAGCTAGGATTTCACATTTTGGATTATCAGCAAGCTAACGATCGTAACACATTTATGTTGTATGACTCTTCTGTAAGGCATTAGATGTGTGCAATTTTTGCTATTTTCAAACCACAGTTATGTAATATAATATGTTGGTATATGATGTTGGGAAATAAGGAATCCTTGGATACCTCTTAGATTAGTTTTATTTTTACATTAACTGAAGGCTATGGGGTTAATTGCCTGCCTGACTGCAACTTGAATTGGGCTTAGTTATGAATGTTTGGTCTATCCTAATATTGTTTGTTGAAGGAGCAGTTCCATGATGTAAAACTCATTTAAATAAAATGTATGTGTCATGTGGTTAGTTAAAGTTTCAACTAACAGCAAAATGCTTATTTGTTTTCTGTTGAATCTAAGTATGCCTTTAGCTAATAGATTTGTGGTTAAAATTTCTCTAACAGGAATTACATGTTATTTAGTCTCTTTATTCTCTGATACTGTACATTTAGCAAAAAGCACCATTTGAACCTATGATTGAGCACAAATCTTAAATCACCACTTACTTTGACTTTGTATTCTCCCCCAGTGTCAGTGAGTCTCAAGTATTTCTTGTAACTAAGCTTATTTGACAAAAAATAAAAAAGACAGCTTTATTATATCTTCAATTGCATAACATTGACTATTTACTAATCATTTATGTATTTACTAATCAGGTGAGTATTTAATAAGGTTAGAGTTTAGTAATCAGGTCAGCATTTACTAATTAACCCCTAAAGCAGCAACATATCTTTCTCCATGTTTCTCCCCTCTTACTTCAGAAATGTCCCATTTTAATGATGGCCTTGCCTCTAATGCACATCCTTATGCTTCTCATCACACTGCTCGCTCAACCATGACATTTGAGCAGATATGGAAGCACTGAAGGTGAACACATCCCCCGGCCAACAACCACAATAAAACGAACAGGCGCCCAACTTAATACAAGGACATGTTGAAACTCAGGTAGACAAAGCAGCCCTGTTTGACATGCACCTCTCCACCCTGAGTGATGCTTAGCCAGTTGGCATCATATTTTTAAAGAATCCCAGGGTGTGTTGGTATGCAGCTGTAGTGCGAGGCAGTGAGCTAAATCCCTGCACTTCTCCCAGACTTTTAATAAACCTTTGTGACATAAATGGTGAACATTGCCATTTTCACACATTTACACACTGTGCTTTAAAATAGACGTTTTGAAGAGTTATTAATATACTGTTGATTGGATCCAACTTCATTTTTCCAAAATATATTTTTACCTGTGGAATGAGATGTGAATCTGAAAACAATTACAATTTTTTTGGTATAAAGATTTTGACTGGAACATTAGTGGAAATTAGTGTGACTTGTAGTTCCCTGGAACAATTCTTACAGAGAAATCACTATCTTACTAAGGAATTTCAAGTTTGAAAATGTGTGCTTATGATTACCTGGGGCACATATTGTACATGGCAAAAATGTCTAGCCTACAGCACCACTATTACAAAAATGGTCAGAAATGACAGGTTATACAATATATAAAACGTTTAGGTGTTGTCATTTCTAAACGGTGAAACCAATATGTACGCAAATTCCTATAAAAAAGACCAGAGAATCTATACTTTTCCTCATATTAACGGTGTGATTTTAAATAATAACTTAGAAGAAAAATATATTCATTGTCCCAGAATTTTAGGAGGTTATTGTAGGTTTGTATGTACATTTAGTTTTAATTTTGGTTGGTATTATGTTATCTAGCAGAGATATAAATATCAGGCATGTTGGTGCCTTTCATGAATACAATAAACAAAGTGTATCAATGAAAATATGTTTAATGAGTAATTTAAATGTTGTCAATGCGCAGAGCAAACATGACAATATAAGTCCATTATCCGGTTTAGAGACCTTTTTTAAATAATGTCTTGATCTGCAGCAGGCAGTCACATTCAGAGAGCCCATCACAAAGGCTCCCAAAAGACCTGCGCATAGCCTATGCAATTTTAATTCACAACCTCAAAGCGGTTTACATCCGATTGGGACAGAAGCTTCCGCATTCTGTTCAGTTGGTCAGCTTCTGAAATAGTCGCATCTTCTGAAATGGTCGAGGAGTCACTCAGGCTAAAGTGTTGGTTCTTCCTTTTCTCTGCCCATCCAATAATCTCTCCGTGAAGTCTATCTACTGTTCACTGCACGTCCCAGATCTCACAGAGGAGGGGGGTGAATTTGTGGTCGCTCATTCGCCAGGAGGTGAGCATCTCCGCGTGGTGGTGGTTTAGTGTCCGCAGCTCAGTCAGCCGGCCCAGGAGACGGGCGAAGTGCTGGGGCTCCAGCGGGTGTCGCATGGCACAGAACCTCCGAAGCACCTCTAACATGGGTTCCTGAAGCCTCTCCACTGCGTGCTGGTCCTTCACGTAGGGTCGGTCTGGAGAAAATAATACAGGAAATGAGAAGCAAATAGACTTCTGCCATGGTTTAACTGACATACTTGGAGCTACTGTACTGTTAGCTAAAGTAACCTCAAAACCAAACAATGACGTTTGTTTCAGTTGACCGTTATTTCTTTATGGGATATTTTGATCTAAAATCATATTTAGGTGAAAGTCCACTTACCTTAAACATCGGATGGGATGGTTTCAATTCATGAATTTGGACATAGCTAATTACAATATGTTTTAGGTCAAACTATCCCTTCAATATTTGTCTCAGCAGCTGACCTGGTGACAGGATGGTGATGGCGCTTAGGAGGGCGTGTTCTTCCTGCATCATCTGTAGCTCCCCAATGCTTTTGTAGAAGTTGAACATGGGTGTAATGAACTCTTCTGAAATGCCTGGAAAACATATGAACATGCGCATTCAATACAGAACCATTGGATGGCAGTATTGTCCATAGATGCCACTGATATCAGATGGGAATGAGTTATAACACTGTGATGTACAAAGTGTGTTAGCATTAATAAAATACAGTTTTGAGACAGATACAGAATAATTCCCACAATAAAAATTGTATTCAACCAAACATGCACAAAACTGTAGGCAAGAAAATCAAAAGTAGAAAAGAAAAACTGTTGCCTGACAGTTTGACAACTCTTTTGTGGAATTAGGGCTGTCATGATATCAGATTTTCACTGCATGATCATCATGGCCCAAGTGTTGTACACTGTACCAGTTAAGAGAAATGGTGAAAGTGTGAAAGGTCAAATGTGTTAGGATCATGAGAAATATATCAGCATGATGGTGAGCCGTTCTCCATTTCAAAATAGTCTTCTGTACTATAAGTAATTAATATAATGTACCAGAATTCATATACAATCCACAAATGCCATTTAAATAAATGGAAAGGAAAGATACAAAAAAGTAAAATCCTGTTTATTTCTGTTTTGTGCGTTGGAATTGAATTGTCTGTTTAGTAAATTATTTACGCCATGTCACTCTTTATGGACAATAAGTCACGGGCAAGGCTCTAACTGTCTAGCAGCAGAAGGCATACCTCTTTTGCCACTCTAGCACCCTGCCTGGCACCATGCCCATACCAGCTAACAATGGAATGAAACACTATCCGGCAGGCAGTGGGTAATCCACACCTGGCCGGGATCAACAGGTCAGTACTCTGCCTCCGAGGCTCCCTGTCAGATGGATGGTCTGATGAAGCAGACCCATTCATTATTCACTCCAGACCTGAGACCTGCATGGCAGCCTACACACGGATCATTTCTGTGCTACAGTGTAGCCACAGCAGTGTGTGTTTGCATGCTTGACTGTGTGTTTGCATGCTTGGCTCTACGTTTGCATGCTTGGCTGTGTGTTTTTCCTGCTTAATCTGGAACAATATTTACAATCAAATGTTTGAAAACAAAACGTTTAAACGAATGTGTTATTAATTCATGTATCAGAGAGGGCCTTTTTACATTTTCATACGAATTTCAGATTGTTAGTGTAATGTTTATAATTATGAGGTAATGACTTCTTCAAAGATCATGATAATGAGAAAAATTATAATAAATTATGATAACCACTAATAAGTTGAAAACCCTGTTTCCAAACAACTTGGGATGTTGAGTAAAATGCTAATAAAAATAGAATACAATGATGCGCAAATAATTTATCCCTACATTTAATAGAAAATAGTACAAAGACAACATATCCAAATTTATTGTTTTTGGAGAAATATATGCCCATTTTAAATTTGATGCTAGCAACATGTTTTTAAAAAGTTGAGACAGGCGCGTGTTTACCACTGTGTTGTATCACCTCTTCTTTGAGAAACACTCTGTACATGTTTGGGACTTGGAAAGATAAAGATGAAGTTAAATGTTTTCCCATTCTTGATTGATATAGGACTTTAGCTGCTCAACTCTTTGAGGTTGCCTTTGTCTTATGTCTTGTATCATAACGCGCCAAATATTTTCAATGGGTGACAGATTTAGCACCTATTTGGCGACCATGATTCCCAAAAATACCCCAACATTGGTTTTTAGACTTCTACCTTGCGAGATTTATCTTGCTTCTCTGAATCTTTTAATGATATTATGTAGTTGAGATCCCTAAACTCTTTGCAATTTTATGTCGAGAAAACATTCTTAAATGGTTGTACTACGTGCCAGAACAGTCTTTCAAAGATTGGAGATCCCCTCCCTATCCTCACATCTGACAGGCCCATCCTCTCTGGAATTATCTTTTAATACCAAATCATGTTACTGACCTGTTGCCAATTGACCTAATTAGTTGTATGTTATTCCACCAGGTTTAGTATGTTAGTATTACACAAATGTTCCTGTCTTTTGTTGCCTCTGTCCCAAAAAAATGTTTTATGTCTAACTGACATATAATTCGAAGTGGTCATATATAAGAAACAATGAAATGACTCAGTTTCAACATTTGATATGTTTCCTTTGCACTATTTTCTATTGAATGTAGGGTTTAAATGATTTGCACATTCAGCATTTTGTTTTCATTCAAATTCTACGCAGCATCCCAACCTTTTGGGAATAAGGGTTGTTGTAGCATAGCAGCGGACTTCTGGATGTGTGTTTGATTGTTGTGGTATTGTCATGTTTTTATGGTTTCTTGCTATGGACACACCACTCTTACGAATCCTGTCCTCCAGCACCTCTGTGTGTCCATGTGGCAGCTTCCTGGTAAACACTTGTGCTGAGCGCAGGAACATGGCCTCCACTGCCGATCCTTTCAACAGAGCTATCTGATCCTCATGGTCCAGGGCAGAGAAACCTGTCAGAGTCACACACACATTTAGGGAGTCGGTTATTGAAGGGTTGAATGTGAAAATGTGAAAAATGACAAATAATGAATCATTTCAAAATGTTCTTGAAACGAGGCTAAACTGGGATGGTAAAATAGATGCCTCCATATGAAAAAGAGATTTGTTGGGACTTCTATTTCCATTTCAATAGAATGTAACAGAGGTGGCATTGTCATGCCCTGGCTGCGAGCCCCTGACCATTTCAGGGCAAGACTGTTAGTGAGGCCTCTAGCCCTCTCTATGCCGTTGTGGGCTCCCCAGTCAGAGCAGCTGCATTCAGTTGACTCTGATTGGGGAGCCTACTTAGGTTCAGTTTTCACCACACCCGGTGTGGTTTATTGTTTGTTTGCTTGTCTCAACAGTTCACGGTTTGTCGCTGTTTTAATTCAAATTCATGTGAATACTCTACACGTTTCTTTGTACATTGTTTCATGTTTGTTAGCCCCTTTCATTTACGTTGTTAGTTTGTGTAGTTTGTATTTGTCTTGTTTGGATTAAATCACCTTTTCTTTACACAAAATGTCTGCATATGGTTCCACCCCACAACAAAACCGTGACAGGCATAGTGGACGACAATTCTAGTTAGATTCTCTGAAACCTGACAACTTGTGTTAAGTTGCCTATTTTATGTCAAGTGGGCTAATACATTCTTAAGTAACAGTCCTCCTCACTCTTGTTACATTAAGATATGATGGTGCCAATGTGCCAATTAAAATATTAGTATGAAGTACCAAAGTACAACAGGTCAGAGTAACTGATAATCAATGGTAGTAAAACTATATCATACTTCCTTAAACAAAAGGTCATTTTAATCATAGTACAGACCTGGAATGTTTTTAGTAAATTCCACCAACACTTGGACATGACTGGTGGCCATCTCTGTGAGAAGAAGGAAGTTCTCTTCTGCATTAAACTGCTCTTGTAACTGGAGGGAAAAAAGGTTTAACGGAATGGAGAACAGAATGAGTTTGAAGTTATATTACACCTCTGCCTAATAAGGAAAGTTCTGAAACTTTATGTTACTCACTCCTACTGGGTTGGAAAGTATGTTGTGTAAGTATGTGGATTGGGAAATCCTGTATTCTGGAACATTACTAGCTTTTATTATTGTCTTCCATAAATAAAAGAATTGAGTTGCAACTATGACTGAAAAGGTTTGCTTGAATTGTAGAAGGTAGAACATACCAGTTTCTTCGCCATGTCATGAGGAATTCGATGTTTCTGATAGGCCTCTACAATAAAGTCCAAGAGAGCCTGTTGCTCATGACTGAGCTCAACCTTCTCCTGAAAGAAACAGCAAGACTTTTGAAATGTTTAAATATTCATAGGTCATTTTAACACAAAGTTAATTAGGATCAAAGGCTTTGGAACCTTTTTGTTCTATTGTTAACTGTCTCATTATCATGCAACTGTCACATATTTATTAATACATATACATAGCTAGGCCGATATAGATATATTGATACATAGATTTTGAAAAAAAGGAAGACAAAAATGTTCTAAGAAAGTGCAGACGGTTGTTCTGGAAATAATAATTTTCCCTTAGTCCATAAACATCTCAAATACATAGAATGGATTTTGATACTTCCAATGGGATGCATTGCCGTGTCTCCCATTTAAAGATAAAACAATGTATGGAGCAAAAAGAGCCCTGTTCACCTTTGCCAGTTTGGTGGTAGAGGTGACCTGCTTAGTATCTCCATTGTCTCCGCCCTCTGCCTCATCCCCAGTGGACTCTCCCGGTGAGGCCTTGGTGTTTTTCCTCAGCCTTTTAGACTTACACTGGATCTCTGTCAGCAGACCTTCGGGAAATGAAGACGCAATGTATTGAAGGGTGATTTAAACTGTGGTCAGTAACAATTTAATAAACAAAACCCAATGGAGCCTTATTGCACATTATTATTTAAACCATTGTCTTTCATGCCGGGAGCATGTCAACATTATTCTCTTCAAAATCAGGGACAAAGACATGATCAGTGTTTCGTTTGAATTGAGAACCCAAAATAATCTCTCTTTTCACAATAAGACCCCCTCACGCTCTAAGAGCTGATAACGCGTAGCTTTGGGAATCTACAGAGGGCGCTGTTGAGCCAACAAACTAGGATGTTCAATGCCTGCTATCTGCACAATTAATCTCAACCAGCTTTCAACATTTATAAGCAACACAAGCCCAATTTTGTCCTCATGCACTCCTTGTCTGACTTCCACAAATACACCTACTAATTGGATCTCCTCAATAGTAGGATTAGGCTAAATTGAATGATCCAAAAATGCCCCTTGGAAAATGGCCTTTCAATAAAGTCAGGCACCTTCATTTACACGTTCTTTCCAATATGTTGCGGTGGTATTCTCAGCGGGAATAGAGCTAGCCCACCCCCCTCTTCCCCCTTTCCCCTACTAACCTCCCTCCCACTCCTATCTTTCCAACAGCATGTTCTTTAAGAGCAACAATGGCCAGACCTTTCTATCATAAAATTCAAAGCTGTCCTGTCGGACTCCATACTGAGAGTTTTCTGCTATGATCTGGGAGTTTTATGCTATGATGAATGCCCCCAGAGCTTTGAATGAAACAGATTATGCTCCCATAAAGTCTTTTGAAGAATGTCCGGGCTTCAGGCTTACTGCTACGCAGATGTCAAGTTGATCTAATACTGAGACAGATATCTCTGTTTTAACCATGTTAACCCTAAAGTTGGTCTATTCATGAATGGTAAAACCCAGTAATATTGAAGAAATCCCAGGTGTGGTCTGAAATGTTTGGAATTACTTTGAATATGGGTTTGTGTTTCAGATAAGATTGTATAGTAGGGGTATCAAGTAACAAATCAAATGAGTTAATAAAACCTGCAATGTAGTCTGTCAATAAAATACACATAGCAGTACAGCAGAGATACTGTTATTGCTACATTCATTTCCTGAAGGTGGCAGGACATTCTTTAGCACATAACAAATATCAATATGGTGAGTGAAATAATCAAATAAACATCTATCTACAACTACATGGATCATAGACTTGACCAAAGACCCCAAACATTAAACAAGCATGGCATTTCTTATCTGAAATATGCAGGATTGACTGTACGTAATGATGGTTCATTGATTCATTGATCCTTTGCTTATTTATAATAACAGTAATCCCAGTGTTGACCATGGGGAATGCTGTGCATGGCGTCGTGGAGAGAGGCTGATACTCACACTCTGCCAACATGCCCATTTCCTTACACTTCCGTAGACGACACTCCTGGCACTTCCTGCGCATGTACATATCCATCTCACAGGTCCCTCCGGTTTTGCACTTGTACACAGCGTTCTTGGTGATGCTCCGTCTGAAGAAGCCTGGAAGCAGGAATCTCCATGATTACCTGGTACAGGTAATGATATTCACTGGAAAGCAAATTATGCCAGTACACATACAGTCATGTGAAAAAGTAAGGACACCCCAAGGAAGGTTATTAGCTACTGTAGTTGATGTTGACTGCTTAGGATGAAATAGCGTAGACATTTCTTGTAACTGTGTATTTTACTCTTGTATCAACTAAGAGGATTTCTTTCCCACTGTCAACTCTTTCATTTTGAAAAGCTGTCTTGAAAACACAGCCTGCCTCAGTTTCTGCCACAGCTTTTAAATAGGATTGAGATCTGGTCTTCTTTTTGGTCTGGCTTCAGCATTTTGACAGATGGCCTCACATTCTCCTCAAGAATTCTCTGGTACAATATGGAATTTATGGTACTCAATGATGGCAGGTTGGCTAGGCAGCAAAGCAGCCCCAGACCATAATCCCACCACCTGTATTACATGCTTTAGGATTGGTATGAGGTTCTTCTGTTGAAAAGTAATGTTCCCCAAACATGGCATCCGGCATTGCAGCCAAACAACTCCACTTTTGACTTATCTGTCGGACAGTGGAATAATGTAATTAAATTGCTTGGAAATGATTTTGTAACCTGTTTCTTTTCATTTGTACCTATTTTTGTTACATAAAAATACATTTCTCTATCAATAATTGCAAAAATGATTTTAAACTACAATTTTGCAGGTGTAATCAGTTAAAATAGCTTACCTTAAATTGGTTTATCTTTAATTGGAAAGTTCCATGTGTCCAAGTATGTACAAAAAATACTTTCCAGGTGTGTACTTTCACACTACAGTATGTGGTAGAGGGCACTAGGAATTGAATGTCAGCTGGATGGAAACCTTGCACAAACCTGATAGCCGTGACCTACAAACTCTATGACACCATACAGGCACATGGCCACACATACATTAAACCTTTATTGGAGTCCAAGTGTGGCTGACTGTGCCTAAAGCCCTTGGCCTCGATCTATGCCCTAGGGGTGTTTCAAGCCAAAGCTTAAAATGGACACATGAAAGAAGAATTCAAACTTGGTAATTAGACACTTACAATTGGTTTTGTTTTTGTGGAGCTGGCGGAGCAAGCTCACATGTTCAAACTCTGCTGAGTATTAAGTACAATACATTCACAGCAGCACTGAATAGTTTTCCCCCAAAAAATGATCAATTTACATTGCTGTTTGGATCTTTTAACAACAATAATTATATCAAAATAGAATTTTGGCACCCCAAAGAATTGATTACTGTGATTATGCGAACAATGTCGTTGTGGATGTTGTTCCTTGTCCCTATTTCAAAGGCCAGTCAGTCCACTTTCCCCATCCATTCCACTAGCCATTTATGAACTAAACCGAACTCTCTTGAAATCCAAGTCATACAAGTCAAGCGGTAAATCCGATCTCCGACCGACTTTACTTAGCCTTGTATGTGGATGGTTAGAATCCTCTTTTTAACGTACTTGCTCAGTGAGTTAATGACAAGGTGCTTGCCTATTTCACTTGAATTTTGAGTGGTATTATTAGTTCTTACTTCGATTGGAATACAATACAATTAGGATAGATGGACTTTTGACAAGCATATAGCTACGGACTGATTATATTGCTAAGCATATAGTTACCGCTTATCCCGAACAGGCTAGCTAGAACTAATACCTTACATTACACATTAGCCTCTTTATTTAGCTCGCTAGCCTTAATTTTTAACATTTTGTCTTATTTACTCTTTTTAAAAGTATTTAAGTTCTGTTAGCATTGTAATGAGCTGATGCGTGGATTGAAAGCATTTTAGCTCTGGTCGCGCGCAAATGAACCACGATTAAATTTCCCGCAGGTAGCATGGGTAAGGTCAAATTCAATCAAAAGGGGTTGAAATATGTTGTGTTTTTTGCAAGAGGTTTTTCAAGCTTGGCACAATGGAAATTAAATCTGTGGAATCCCATTTGAATTGTGAGAATTCATTATTCATGGGAAATATACCATGCTTTGGTAATATGAATACAAAAATATTATACAATTGTAGGTCATATTATGCTGATTATCTGACACATTTATAATCAGTTTCGAATTGGAGTGCTGTTTCTGGTCTCGTTTTCCCTTTGGTCTCGCTTTAGGTGGTCTTGAACACAGCTCTAACTGCCACCCAGACACCACCCCAACAGGTGGGAATAACACTTAGGGAGGGGTTGATTGTTATGATGTTTAAAGGGGTTTCCCCTGATCTTGTAATTTATCTATGAATCTGTACTCTGTCATATTGCTTTCTTTCTGCAATGTGTCCATTCCAAGATACATTCCATGAACTCATGGTCCTCATGATGAAGTAACATATACTGGATATATCAAAGCCAACACAAAAAGCATTCTTCATTAAATGTGGCAGGATTGGTTCTACACAGGACAGACAGCATGGAATTACATTAGAGGTCCTCAACCTACAGTAAATTCAGATTACAGTGCTGTTCTAGATAAATTCTAGATTACAGTGCTCCATCATAATTTAAGGAACTGAACCATTTGTTAGACCACTTCAGTTGCCTTAATGATCAACCAATAAAAGGCTAATGCAAATGCTTTCTATTCTAACTATATCAAAACAATGGCAATACTACATTTTTTTTAAACACATTTAAGTTATAAAAAATTGTGGCCTTGGTCCCTTTTTTTGAGTCCCTTTTTCCACTTAATACAATTTCCTTAATTGTTTCATTGCCTCAGGCTAAATGAAACACATTTGTATAGAAAATGAACTGTTCCGCTGGTAAGTGTTTAGAAAATGTATTTGTTTTTAGAAGTCTTTTATCTCCAAATGATGTGTATATGTTTGACTTATTGATAGAACTAGTTATTCTAATTGATAAAATCGAACAAAAAAGCTATATTTGCATGTATAAAATGCAAACCTAGCTCTTTCACATGTTCTTTCACAAGTTCACATTTCAAACCCAAATCTAAGCAAGTTTGACTCAGATGTTTTCGTCTACCCGCAACTTAACAAAGGGCTGTTGTGGAGGTTATTTAAACACAGATAGCTGCTTTAACCCCTCCTCTTACCTTTACAGCCTTCACAGGTGAGAGCGTTGTAGTGGTACCCGGATGCCTTGTCCCCACACACCACACACAACTCTTCCCCTTTGACCCGGCCTGTGTGAGATGTATGCCGGGTCCTCTTGCACACTGCAGGCACTATGGCGGACACTTCTTCCGTTTCAGCATCATAGCTAGCATCCAGAGGTCCTTTCCTGAGTTCGTACATCCCTGTGGGTGAGTACCACTCCTCAGTGCTGTACTGGGGGTAGTAGTTCTGACTGGAGTAGTATGGTGGGGATGACATGGGGGCCTCCACCAGGGGGTATTGCATGCTGTGATAGCTAGTGAAGGGTAGAACCTCCTGATCTTGAAGCAGAGGACTCCCTTGATCAGCCAGAATGTCTAAGAGGGGTAGAAATAGGCTTAGATCAAAGTACATAATATCACAGAACAGAAATACAATTCATACATAGAAGCATTTCAATGTGCTTTACAAAGGACAAGGACAATAAAAAATACAACATAAAATAGGCAATTTAATGTGCTTTACATAGAAAAATAAAATAGAATAAAAACTAAGTTTGTAGATTCCATATTAGATTCCATGAGGAATATATAAAAGCTGTAAGGCTAACAGTGGTTAAGTGTAAGCACGCAGTCATAGGAACATGAGAAGAGAAGTGTTTTTACCTGGATTTAAAGATTGGGGCACTTCTAGTAGTTTATGCCCATTTAATGCAGCATAACTGCTAAAAGCAGCTTTGCCATTATGAGTTTGGACTCTGGGCTCTACTTGCTGACCTGAGTTCTTGGATCAAAGAGCCCTGCTTGGTTTATAAACCATACAGTATGGATAGACAAAAAGCACCACGTTAAGCACCACTATTCCGTAACTGACTGGAAGCCTTTCAGCATCAGTGCTCTGTTGTGACCTTGTTAACATTCTGGCAGCAGCATTCTGAATGAGCTGCAGCTGTTTTTCCTTTTTTTCAGGGAGTCCAGTTAAGAGCTATTTTAAGATGATAGATTGCTGTTTTGGTGACCACTTTGATTTGACTGGTGAACGTTGGATCTGAGTCTTTCAGAACACCAAGATTACACACTTGGTCCCTGGTTTTTAGTGCCAGATAATCAAGCTATGGTATTTGGAATCACAGATAATCCACATAATTTAATTACATTTTTCTCCTTCAGATATTTCTTAACATTTTCCATTACAAATTTTAAAAAATGAATCAGTGAATTTAGATATGAATTTCTGTAGAAATTTTGACAGAAAGGTTACACTATGCTATTACTGTATATTTATATGTCATTCACCATTCAGAAAAAATATTTTGTGTCGTGAATTGGCGCAGAATGTGATCCACACATAATCTCAGTGTCTTTGGGTGCAGCAAACTAAAGATCCAGAAGAGAACTTCTGTAGTGTATTTTATGAATCCAAACTCATTTGATGGTAGCACATATAAAACAGCAGCTGATGCAACAAGCCAGGAGAGATACTGACCTCCTGAAGATTTGTTCTGGACCATGGCCATCTCAGGGTGACCCAGGATTAAAAAAAACTCCCTCTCTCTGGCTCCCTGTTTTCACTGACCTCCTGAAAGGCTCTACTTTAACATATACTTCTTCTGACTTAGCATGTCTCCATTTATTGTCTTTGTAAAAGAAAAAGAGAAATTACTGTCAAGTAGTCCTGCAACCGAACATCTTGGTGCCTGCTTAAAGACTGACTCATAAGAGGCAATGGGGACCAAAGG
The DNA here is from genome assembly GCA_016801125.1 of Novumbra hubbsi. Taxonomy (NCBI): domain Eukaryota; kingdom Metazoa; phylum Chordata; class Actinopteri; order Esociformes; family Umbridae; genus Novumbra; species Novumbra hubbsi. Next base: position 14,768 of record JACXGK010001401.1, on the reverse strand, counting down.
TTGTCAAGGCTACTTATTAACCTGACAGTCACATTTCTGTCTACCGTTACTGCCAGTTTACTAAACATTGTAATGTCACTTCTAGCCTGTGTGACTGGCTTCTACCGACTGATATAATGTTTGTCATTTGTGGAAAGTTGATCTTGACCTAGTCCCAGATATTAATGTGTGAACATCCAACTATAATTGGCATGCCATATTTATATACACATACAGAATTGACATTTTATTCTGATGCACTTATTAAGGCTTACTTACAGGATACATCTGTGTAGGTTTCTGGCAGATTCAACAATAGATTATTTACCTTGCCAGCTCTGTGTTTCGATCCAGCAACTTTTTAACTGTTTAGATCTTCTAACTGCTAGAGATATCTTCACACTTCATACATTATTCAACATAGTGCCCTGTATAATATGTAGTACAGTTCCAAAACTTTCAGGAATATTGGGTGAAGAACTGATCATGGTATACGTTGCTTACCAAAGAAGTGTGAGCTATCAGATAGTGGGAATCCATCACTTGGTGGGATCTGAAGTGGTCCCACCACATTGACGTCGGGGCCCACCCACTCATTCATTAAAAAATCTGTGATTGTCCAGAACCCAATGAGACAAGGAGAAGTAGATCTTTCCAGTGTAATTCTGTAAGGAACAAACATACGATGTGACATAATGTTAGTGTATGTTTTTCCATATTAGTTACACTACTTGATGATGAATACTCTTCAGCCGCAGTATACACTATCATTGAAAAGTTTCGGATAACTTAGAAATCTCATAGTTTTTGAAAGAAAATATATATTTTTTGTCCATTAAAATAACACTAAATTGATAAAAAAAAAATACATTGTAGACTAGGGGTGGGCAAACTTTTGGGGCCACATCAGGATTTAAAAAATAAATGGAGGGCCACAATTGTTTTTTTAATTTGTTAATCATGAATGATTTGCAGGCCAGAAAAGGGCAAACGTTAGGACATACATATACAGTAGATTCCTTATAATGTGTAAATAATAAAAATTCTGACGGATAAGAATGGCCTGGTGAGTTTTATTTTTTAATTCCCCTCAAAACGATGTTACTACCTTCCGCGGGCCGGATGGAACTGCCTCGGCCCGTCGTTGGCCACCCCTGGTGTAGACATTGTTAATGTTGTAAAGGACTACGCCCGGTGACAGTGTTCACCTCTGAATGTCCCCTTATCAGTGTAATTACGCATCAGGTACCTTGTCTTTACAGTGCCCACAGCAGGTGAAGGGAATGGACCATACAACACAAATAGCCTGGAGAAGCCATCCTGGCTTATCAATAGTGAAGCCGTCTACTAATGTGGAGTACACTATACACCCGTTGTACACTATACACCCGTTGTACACTATACACCCGTTGTACACTATACGCCAGTTGTACACTATACATCAGTTGTACACTATACACCAGGTGTTTGCAGTTGTTCCCGTGTTCGAATCTCTTGAATACTGGAATGTCTAGAATACAACTGATAACTAACTGTTGCATAACATATTGCAAGAACACTAGAGAAAGCCTGTATATTCACTTTTTAAAATACGTTGTGTATTATACAATAGACAATAGCATGGATTGTAAAATCCTATTCTGTGTTTCACTGGTTGTGTTTGGTAAGACTGGCTGCATAAAGCCTCTGAAAATAAAGTTTCACCTTCTTGTCTCATGTCAATCTAGCTGCACGTCACCCAAGCTTGTGTCAACTGAAACCCGGCCAAAGTAATGAGAAACATGTAAATTACCATGCAAAACGTAGGTGATTTTTTTATAAATCTCACCTGACTTAATTCTAATTAAAACGAGGGGCTAATTATCCCGGAGAAAAAGCAGCAGCCCACATGAAGATACAAATGAGAACCCGTAGGCCAGTGTGTCAGCCCACACAACCAGTCAACCCGTAATCCTCCTACCCGTTGCCGTACCGTCATAACACGTCATCATCCCTGCATCAGTTCTTACCTTATTCCTGCCGGGGAATGTCCCTCCAGTCCAGCCCGGTCCGAGCCTTGGCCCTCTCTGATCTCCACGCCGTGAAGAACAGCACCATGAATGTTGGCTGATGAGCATCTAGCTGCTCCCGGCTGTCGGGGCTGTAGGGAGAGTTATGTGACGGGCAGGGGTCATGGGGAAAGGGGACAGTGGTTATTAATTAAACTGTCCATTCCTTTCTCTGAACACACTACTGAACACACACGCGCCCCCCCCCCCCCCCCCCCCCCCCCCCCCCCCCCCCCCCCCCCCCCCCCCCCCCCCCCCCCCCCCCCCCCCCCCCCCCCCCCCCCCCCCCCCCCCCCCCCCCCCCCCCCCCCCGCTTCCCCTCATCCCTCAGGAACCTCCTCGTCCAGCCGAACCACGTGGCGGCACACACACACACACACTCATGCACTTACGCAGTTAGACACAGGCTGGTATGTCTGAGGACATGAGGAACAGTCTGTAGCCAGTCACGGTGGAATTCCTGTCCTTGCCGGCCTACCGATTTGTCAGGTGTACCCAATATACCGTTGTATTGTAGCTGGGACATTTAAACAGCTCCCGCAGGAAAATATAAATAGAGCAGAGGAAAACAAATATTTTCATTGCTGGTGGCATTGAAAGCCATTTCCCTCATTGCTTGACCGTTTATAGCTGGCCGTTCAGATCCCAATTCTAGGTCCCAGTGATGGGCTTTCTGAATCATGTTGCTGAGTTCACCTAACAGGACATGATTTGGCTCTCAAAAGACTATTCAATTGAGCACGTTTAAAGATTGACCCTTTAAAGATTCACTCTTTGGTGTAAAGCCTTAAAAGAAGGCTACTGTTATGTAATTATATTATAAATGTGTATTATAATAGGACACGTGGTTACCTGGCAAAGGGTTATTATTATTTTTGAGTATGTAACATCACTGCAAAAAACGATATGAACAAACAATTGTATTGGTTGTTCAATGAAAACCATTTATGGTAAACAATGTTTGCTTAAACTGTCTATAAATGTTGTTTTGAGAAAAATACATGGGCAAATCATTGACACTAACAGTTTTTTCACCAATTTCCTAATGTTAACCAGAAACAGCCATTCAAATAGACCTGTTTATTTGTAAATGGACCATCAATAGATTATGAAAAAATGTGCTAGACATGTTTGTATTTTTCCAGCATTTATCTTGATAAACAGAAAACTACAATAAATACCTCATCAATGTCCTAAAAAACACTTCAGTAATTACGACAAAAGTCAACAGTCCACAAAAACACCTTTATATAAATAGTAATTACAGTATTATATGTACATTTTATGTTTACTTTACATATATTACACATTTTATTTTTAGGTTTATTCTATATATCCCAAAAATAAGTGTTTAATTATTGATGGGTGTATTGCTTCATCCAAAGAGGCCTTTCTGAGTCAACAGAACGGACAGTTGATCTGAAATAAACAGAACCTTTGCCATTGGCTGGTGCCTGTTTGCAAACTTACTAGCTGCTATGCTTCCAAGGGCTTTGGAGGGGACTGGGGTGTGATAGCCTCATGAGAAGGACACATAGTGGGACTGGGAACCAGGATACAGTAGGCTACTATATTTCCTTCACTATCATACAGGTTGTATTGGTTTCTGGTGGTATTTTAGGCTTAAGGTTTTTCTAACTGGTACAATTGGTTCATGGCGCTGAACATGTAGTGGAGTCGTAATCAATAATACTGCCATAAGAAATGATGCTACAGATATGGCGTTTTAGTGTGTGTCACCCTTTTTTCATGGAACCCCAAACCACCTTTTATTGTAGCAGTGTTTGATATGCTTTCCCCTCTTAATAATTTCACAACTTTGCCTTCTCTCCCTGTTACCTCACCTTCAACTATTGATTGTGAATAGAAAAGCTGACTGTTCACTGTTTTGAACCACCTCCAAGTCATAAAGGTAGATGAAGAGATAAGTCGATTAAACACTGGTCTTCAAACTGGCAGCAGAGAGCTGTCACAAAGAACCCAGTGAATATGAGCCAATAACAAGGTCAGTAACCTTGAACCCTTCTAAGATCTGTCTGTCAGAACAACTCGTTAACATACAGTTACAGATAAGAATATAGCAAAAAGGACAAAATATAGTTACACAGCTTTTTCCTCTTCTGAAAATCACTTCTATAGGCCTGAAAGAATGTAAAGAAAGGGTAGTATCTTGTTTTAAAAGAACATTATTCGTACATTAATCTGGATTTACCTCTCAACCTGATGGTTCATTTACGTACCAAGAATTACAATGAACACATTTCCCTCACAAATGACTGTAAACTAGTATTCCACTTTTTGGACACTTGTTATCAGTGTAAGAATGAATGAGCTCACTGGTGGATCTTCGTGTTTAGGAACAGAAGAGATAAGGTGAAGGATGTTTACTGAAAGATGATGGGAAATAGAGCAGTCTGTGGAGTTATTATTATATTTCAAGGAGCTAATTAGAGCCACACAGTAAACACACAGCCGAGTGTTGCCATTTTGTTTTTTGTAGTGACAGATAAAGACACAACTTTCAGTATAAAAAGTATACATTTTGGTTCTCTTAATGTATTAATTCAAGGGGAAGTTTACCTTTAATCTGTACATGGAATTTACTGTAAAGCCTTCTGGGTAATTTACCCTAGTATGAGGTCCACTTTTGGTGTACAAGTTAACCAATTCACAAAATACCTGACAACAACTTATCTGTTTTGAACAGTAAGATTTATTTTAAATTATAGCAATTGATGAATTGCACTTGATGTTGGATTAACCACAAATAACTTTAAAAATAACAATCTGTGGTGGAATGAAAACAACTCACATTACGCAATGGTCTATACAACTTATTCAGCGTGGTTACTTCTTTAAAACAGGACCCTCAAAACAGAATATACAATATTTAGGTCAAAAGCTGGCAAATCAGAAAAGAAAGAAATGTGCATATTTTGAATCAACAATTCCCCAAACAATTTAAGGACAACATTTTATCTACTGTAAAAAAAAAAAGTCATAAATCACAGGTTTATAGTCCCAAAAACTAGCAATAATAACATGTATATCATAAACAGTAGATTATAATGCACGTTTGTTTTTTGTCAGTTAAATTGCATTGTGAGATGGCAAATCTTGAGGAGTGGTCAATCTACTCATTATTTACATTCAGAAAATGTCAAAATGAATAAAGAATATACCGGTTGATGATTGCATGACAATATGTGACATCAAACCATTTCATGTGGTAATTAACTAGCGCACATGTGCCCAGTTTTACCTTCCACAGCACATTTGTCCGAATGAGAGCTAAATAAACACACATATAGATGCTGAATATAAGGAGCGCGTTCAAGGATAACAGTAGCAGGCTGAGTGCAGTGGTAGAGAGACATCACTGAACACAAGTGAATCAACAAACACAAGAAAAAAGTTTAAAATGAACACTGGTCTACTTTCAGGGAAACGTTTGGATTTGGCAATGTAGCCTTTTCCTACTTCCCACATTAAAATAAGCTTGTGAATACCTTAATGCATCTATGTTCAGTATGAATGATGTTAAAGTCCAGTCAGTCATTTGTCCAGTCCAGTCATTTTGCTCTGCTACTCAAGTTTAACTAGTATAACTGGATTATCGTAGTTTTTGGATGTTGGTTCAATTGTTTGTTTGTTCTTTACAGTAAATGCAATATTAAATAGTTAAATGATTTGCAGGGTTGTTTTTTTATGACTTTTTCATTGAAGTCATCATCTCTCCTCACATAAACAGCCAGGCCACTAGTGTTACCTCTTGTCTGTTTAGATAAACTAGTAGTTGCTACCGGCTAGCTTGTAACTATGTTATAATTAAACCTAAAATTTACCAGCATTTTGGATTATATATATAATAAAAGACCACTGTATCTTTTTATTTCCATTCCAAAAAATATTTGAGTGAGGAACAAAAGTGTTCAATTTGCAGAGGTCTCTTAATTAAACCTTTTTGTTCCTTACATTTCTTCCTCACATTTTTTGGAAAGGTTTCTTAGTGGTCTCTTATTGGTCATTTTTTTTAGCTGTATAAACACCAATTAGCCATAACATTATGACCACCTCCCTAATATTGTGTAGGTTCCCGAATTGCCGCCAAAACAGCCCTGACCCGTTGAGGCACGGACTCCACTAGACCTCTGAAGGTGTGCTGTGGTATCTGGCACCAAGTTGGGCCTCCATGGATCAGACTGGTTTGTCCAGCACATCCCAAAGAAGCTCAATTGGACTGAGATCTGGGGAATTTGGAGTCCAAGTCAACACTATTGTTGAAAGAGGCCAATGCCATCAGGGAATACCGTTTCCATAAAAGGGTGTACAATACATGGTCTGCAACAATGCTTAGGTAGGTGTTACGTGTCAAAGCAACATCCACATGAATTGCAGGACTCAAGGTCTCCAGGCAGAACTTTGCCCAAATCATCACACTGCCTCTGCCGGCTTGCCTTCTTCCCATGGTGCATTCTGGTGCCATGTGTTCTCCAGGTACGTGACGATCACACCTGGCCATCCACGTGATGTAAAAGAGAACATGATTCATCAGACCAGACCTTCTTCCATTTCTCTGCTCCAGGTCTGATACTCACATTCCCATTGTAGGGGATATTGGCAGTGGACAGGGGTCAGCATGGGCACCCTTACGGGTCTACAGCAATGCCGCCCCATACGCAACAGACTGTGATACACTGTGTGTTTTGACACCTTTCCATCAGAACCAGCATTAACTGTTTCAGCAATTTGAGCTACAGTAACTCCTCTGTTGGATCAGAACACACGGGCCAGCCTTCTCTCCCCACGTGCATCACCCCTTTGAGCCTGGTGCCTCTCTAGGTTTCTTCCTACACTCCGGCCCCGTAGGGAGTTTTTCCTAGCCACCGTGCTTCAATCCTTTTGTTGCGTGCTCACTGGGGTTTTAGGCTGGGTGTTTTTGTAAAGGCACTTTGTGACAACTGCTGTTGTAAAAAGGGCTGTATAAATAAATTTGATTGATTTGATTGAATGAGACTTGGCCACCCATGACCCTGTCGCCGGTTCAACGATTTTCCTTCCTGGAACTACTTTTGACAAGTACTGACCACTGCAGACCGGAAACACCCTACAAAAGCTGCAGTTTTGGAGATGATCATCTAGCCATCAAAATTTGGCCCTTGTCAAAGTAGCCCAGATCCTTTTGCTCGCTTATTTTTCCTGCTTCTAACACATCAACTTTGAGGCTAAAATGTTTACGTGTGACCTAATATATCCCACCCACTGACAGGTGCCATGATGATGAGATTATCAGTGTTATTCACATCACCTGTCTGTGGTCATAATGTTATGGCTGATCGGTATGTGTGAATATATATGGGGGGAAAAACAACCACATCATGATATGCACTTCTCCCTAGTTGCATAGCTGACACAAATAATATACAATAAGTATATGTGTATATATGAAATGTACATATAACAATAAATGAAGGTAAGCCACACTACAGTATGTTTCATAATGTACATATTGTCAGCAGTTGTAATGTTACAAAATGTTACATTCTTTAAATTCAGTGGTGAAAATGGATTGCTGTATAAAAGCCATCCTAATAATTTAATTGTGAGTATTTGTATGATGGATTCCAGTTGATCAGTTTTTATATTTGCAATATAAACAAGCACTTGTTAAATAATTATACAATAATAATAATAATAAAAACATTTTAATTAGCCATTTCTGAACCTGCCTTCAAGTGTTGTCGAATATTTGGAAATACACGTTTGAGTCAGATATACCCCTTTAATAACCATCAAAATTTGACTTATAAGTGGAAAAGGAAAGATTATTTTTATAAACAATCAAGAACCTGGGTGTGATTTCAGACACTGATTTGTTGCTCAGCTTCCCTGAAAGTGAAGATGTATAAAAATCTAAATTTTACTTCCCTGGTTAAATATATTATTATTGGGGTATTGCACCTCAAATACTGCAGTTTTGGAGTGATCTACAAAGGTGTTCAAAATAACCTTTGAGTTCATTTAGCTATTTTGACAATAATGTTGACAAAGTTGAAAAGCTAGCCTACTTCATTATTTGCAGCAACATTAGCTATCTTATATCTGTCCGATAGGCCTGATTGTTTTGGCTTTAAAACATAATCAACAATCAAGTTGTGTTTACAACTTATACAATTACATTTTTGAAGGTAGCTTTATGCCAATGTTTTGTACATTTACAACTGTAATGTCCCTTTTACTATGTATGACTAATTCGTCTTTCATATGACAAAACTTCAGACTCACGTCATTTGGTAACTGACTATCTGAGTTTAATCATCAGGGACCACAAAATATCTCAATATTGGAGCTATTAAATAAAAAACTGCTAAACAACAACAAAAGGCCAGTTTTTGGTACTGTAACTTATTTTTAACTTCTCCAACGAATGACCACCTATAGTTGTACCGTTCTGTGTGAACTTAAATGATCTTCATTTTCTGGATATCGAAGCGAAGGAGGAATTCCTTCATCTCCCCCTTTCTGTGAGAGAACAACAAGTAGTTCACAACAGCCTTCTTCTTTCACTAGATTTTAACATGAAGGGGAAGTCTTGGACGTGCTTACCATGTGCCACCTATTCCTTAAAGTAGCTGAGTAAATGGTCATTGGAGATCATTTTGTTTCCTGGTTCTCTACCCTTTTCCACGAGTAAGCATTACCACACTCCACACCTCGGATATAAAAGCATAGTTGGTGTAAGGATCGACCAGAGGGAGTTTCTGCTGTCGTTTAAACCAGGTGAGGTATTGTGTTGTGTATGTACTTCAGGAAAAAGGTAGACAATCAGGACAGCCAATGCCAGGGAGCCTGAGGGGCTCATCACTGATACTGCTCCTGGTAGTGTCCATTCCCTTGGTGGGTATTCCCGTCGTCATGCTCCTCCTGCACGATGACTCCTCTCTTCTTCCTCCAACCCTGTTCCTGACCCGGTGGGTTCTCGGTGGTTCCGTAGCTCTTCTTGGGTGCCGTGGTATTCTCACTGCTGAGCTCTGTCTCTTCGGCCAGTTCGTCCTCGTCGATGATGCCTACCTTGTCGTCGCTGGTACTCTCTGGGTCGGCCCAGACCTGCTTGTCTCCTGAGGCAAAGATGGCGTAAAAGACGACCCCCGTGTAGTGGACCATGGCGGCGATCACAAACACGTGCTGCCATTCCAGACGGGTCTGCCGGGAGTGGAACAGGCGTGAGTACGTGGCAACACGTCATGCATTATTAACAACAATAATGAATTATTGTTAAGCAAGTCGATCCTCACAGTTTCCCAGGATCCATATTATGAAGGCCCTTTACAAAGGTTTGACCACTGAGGGACTTCTGAATATGGATGACCGTAGTCTTATCCTGGCTAATTGCTGATCTCGTTGACTTTCAAATATGTCTGTTTACTGTAACAATACCTTGTGTTTAGTCAGTGCTCCAACGATAAGGGGGCACACCATTCCAGACAGTGTGCCAACACCATTCGAGATGCCCATTAGGATACTGGCGTAGCGAGGGGCAATGTCCAAGTGGTTCACATTAAACCCTGAAGAGTATATACAGAAGTATATTTGTCAATAGAAATGATTTAAGATTGAAAAGCACTGCAATTCCATGTATTATTGGTATACATTGAATACCATGAACTGTTTTATCACTTAAATATGTTGGGAAAATGTGTTTTGGGATCAACCATTTAAAAAAATGTTTACCATTCAGTCAAAAAGCATGTAATAATTGGTGAAAATGCAGGAGGAACCATTAAATATCTGTCTCAATCATCCTCGCCCTGCCAAGAATATGAAATATTCAGGGATAATGCATTATTGTAGACAGAGCAGGGCATATTAGTACCTCTTTAGGGGAATAATGTGTAAATGAATTACTTGAATGCACTTTCAGTATCTTTCTACCAAACTAGTAAATACATTTGTCAGCAGAGGAGGAAATGAACGATAACAGAAACATATCTGGATATCTGTAACCAGACTAAAAGCTGTTGAATTGATGGGTCATACCAGAGATGGCGAAGCCACTGAAGCCCACAGCCAGCACCAGGAAGGAGATAGCTACACCACGTGTGTGACTGAACCCCACCACCAGTAATAGGGTGGCCTCCATACCAAAACCTGCAGGGGTCACGAACACAAGGGTCAAAGGTCAATTTACCAAATCTTTGGATGTTATGTTTTACTGGTTTTATCATACCTGATACAGTAACATACACAGCAAACAATAAACAGTTCTATATTGTTAACATATACATCACTTAACAGACCAATCCAGAGTGACATAATTTAGTTATTAATTATATTTACCACTGGCCCCACTTAAGCTGAATCTACACTACTGGAGCTGTAGGTGCCATGTTCTACTTACACAGGGCTTTTAAGGAGTCTTCATTTTGTTTTCAACTAACATTATAAAGGAGTGTCCATTTTGTTTTCAACAAAAATTCTAACAGTCTCCATTTTGTTTTCAACTAACATTCTAAAGGAATCTTCATTTTTTTTTCAAATAACAATCTAAAGGAGTCTCAATCTATCAGCAGTCTGATAATATACGAGGGTACTACAATGCAAATCTTAATAGAAGGACATGCCATAATGGTTATTAAAATGTTTGGTCAATTGCAGGGCGAGTTCTATGCCTAGTCGTCCTGGGTGCTATACCTCCGCAGTTCATGATTTTGCGAACGTTTGTAGTTGACAGGATTTTCCGACTACGTAGGAAGTCAGCCAGCTGGCCACCAATGGGCACTACAATGGTCATCACCATGTGAGGCACAGCAGACAGGAGCCCCACCTATGGAGAGGGTGAATGAAACACCCAGTTACAAATATCCAGCTTCACAAGGGTTTGATTTAATCAACGGTCTGGTGCATTAAAGTGCTTTATGTATCCACAGCCAGTCTACCTACTTCATGTATTCTTCAACTAGGAACATCTGATTTAACTAATTAGGGGCATGGAACCATTAGTTACATGCGTTCAGGGGAGGCCGGGGGCAGTGCCTCCCCTGTGTCATCAAAACTAACAATGAATCAAAATAAACAAATAAATATTTCTCCACTGATCTGAGATAGAACTGCAATTATTGTATGATTCCATTGATTTTTATAGTCAACATCGCTGAATGTGTGTATTTTCCTGTTCAAATACGGGAGAAAGACGCGAAGGAAGGCAGCGAGGAGCTGAGCCTCCTTTCGGACTGCGCAATCCCTCACAAACTGGGTTGAGCTGCTATTTCTTTTGCTCAACTTGAGCATGTGTCATTAATAATAATAATAATACATTGAACTTATATAGCGCTTTTCTAAAGACCAAAAAATGCTTTACAATTGAGTAGACAATACACAGATAATAAAGATAAAGGACTCAGACGAGACAATTGAACGAGGGGAAGGGGAGGGGCTATGGGAAGGCTTGCGTGAACAGATGAGTCTTGAGGCGGCGGATGAAGATGGTAATAGATTCAGAGTCACGGATGGATTGCGGAAGTGAGTTCCACAGCCTTGGAGCGGCCCTAGAGAAAGCCCTGTCCACAAAGCTACAAAGCCTGAACCGGGGGGTGATGAGGTAGCCAGCCGTTGAAGAGCGCAGTGACCGTTTGGGTTGGTATTGGCGAATAAGATTGAAGAGGTATGGAAGAGCAAGCTGATGGAGGGTTTTGTAGGTGAGCAGAAGGGAAGTTCCCGGAGGATAGGGGTGATGTGCTGCCAGGACTTGGTGTGGTTGAGGAGTCTGGCTGCTGAGTTTTGGACCATTTGTAGCTTATGGAGAGACGAAGAGTTTATGCCAGAAAGAAGAGAGTTACAGTAGTCAAGGCGGGAGGAGATGAGTGCATGTATTAAGGTTTCATCTGCGGTATGGGAGAGGGAGGCCTTTAGCTTGGCAATATTGCAGAGATGAAAGAAAGCGGATTTGACTGTCTGTTTTATGTGGTGTTCAAAGTTGAGAGAGGAGTCCAGAATGACACCTAGATTGCGTGCGTGAGGAGTTGGAGAGTCATCAATGTTGAGAGAAAAGGTGCCAGTTTTGTTGAGGGTGGATTTTGTACCAATGAGTAATAGTTCCGTTTTATCACTATTGAGCTTTAGAAAGTTATGCTGCATCCATGTTTTCATTGCTGGATTCAATGTGGACCAAAGGTGGGTTGGTGAGAGATCTGGTACTAAGGTAGATTTGAGTGTCGTTGGCATAGCAGTAGAAGTCTAGTTTGAAGTGACGGAGGATCTGACCAAGGGGGAGGATGTAGATGGTGAAGAGCAAGGGGCCAAGAACAGAGCCCTGGGGGACATCCTGTGTGACAGTATCAGATTCAGAATTATGGCCATTGAGGGAGATGAAGTGGGTACGGTTGGTGAGGTATGAGAGTAGCCAGGAGAGTGCGGTTCCCTCAACACCCAGAGCCTTGAGCCTGGCTCATTGATCTCTCTGTATGTAGTCAATGTGCAGGCAGACAGTTGCATGGTGAATTTATGCTACTCTGTTAAATTCATATATTTGTAAATCTGACTTTGAAAGAGTGCCTCCCCAGCCACAAACCTCCCCGCACGTCACTGGGAACCATCACGGTGACCTTTTGAATAAGCTGGTTCTGCTGTACACCAAATCCATGGCCAGGCTAGAGGAGCTCAAGAAGCATTTTGGGAAACACTGTTCTAGTGTACAGATGTACGTCATACAGTTCATTGGGATCTTGAATTTCCAGCAGCACTGTACGTTATTGAACCATTCAATTGTAATGATATTGATTTACTTATTGTCCTTAAAATGATCACTATTATGGATGACTATTAAAAACTGTTTTACAATTTTTTTTTAATGATTTACACCTTACTCAATGTATCGGTGAGACCCACCTTGCCAATGGAAAAGCCGAACACCTCCTCAAAGTAGGCCGGCTGGCTGATCAGGAGCAGGTAAAAGGTCCAGCTACGGCAGAAGTTAGCCACAATGATGGCATAGACCGGCATGGAGGTGAAGAAACAACGCCATGGGGTCTTGAATTTCTGGAGTGGGAGAAAATTTCATTATCAACTCCGGGAAAATCCTCTCGTTTAATTACACTAAAGAAGCAATTTCTTTACTTGAATTCAAAAAATCTTCTTTTGAAATAAAAGAATGAAATGCTCTTTTATTTAAATATCATTTTAAGTATAGTTATGCATTAGATATGGTGGCAACATTTAAAAGAAAGTTATTATACCATATATCATAAAATCATCTGTCAGCAGCGTGCATTACTGCCACTTTATTACATACATATTGTAAATACATACCTCAGTGGCACTCATTATTTTGACCCCCTCGCCAATTGTGGTCTCTATGTAGATCCTCTCGTCATTACTTATCGTGGGGTGGGCAGCTGGACTCCCATAAGCGAGCAGAAGCCAGAAGATGTACCATATAATCCCAAATACACCTGGGTGCACAGAAATACACAACAAAGCAATCCTCTTAATGTCAGTCGGTGCAACACTCACATCTCTTCTGGATGATTCAGGAACTTTGGCTAAACTTTTGGTTTGCTGAGATCAGGGTATAATTGGTTCATATTGTAACTACGAAAACACTTATGGGTGATTTCCTAAATGCAGGTTATGCATAGGTCTGGACTAAAAAGCAAGTGCCATAAAATCTGAAACAAAGTATATTCAAACAAAGTAGAATATCCACAACGTGAACATATTCAATATTTGACCTTATTCTGAATATAGGGTTGAAATGATTAACCCATGATTGCGATTATATACATTTTACGCAGCATCCCAACATTTTGGGAAATGTAGATCATGAGAGCTCCAGAAGCGCTATTGGCACAAATGGGAACATATAATTATTAGAATAAATGTACAGAAGCAAAGCAAAGCAAAAACAGAATAATCTCAGACTGGTGTAACTGATGACATATTTACCCAGGGTGCTTTGCATGTTGCACAAGTGACACCAAGTGTATAACATGCCCGATTGGAATCAGTAAAGTAATAAATTGAAATATATTTACTAACTCTGAAATCTTCTTGTCTAAACCAAACAAAGATCATTATCTTTGATAATTTCCGCCATCTACACCCAACTTCTTTGGGTGTATTTCAATAAGTTTCCATACTTATACCTTGACCTTCAGTAAACCTTGCTCTACATACTTTTCATTTTTGTTTTTAATTTTTTAATTGTACCATAGATATAAAAGACGGAGGGCCATCCAACGAACTGAACCAGGACTCCTGCTAAAGGCATGGCAATCACAGCACCTGCATATGAACCTGAAAACAATCAAATATAGAATTATGTTGCTGTTTTAGTTCCACTTTGTCTGTCTGTTGTGTAAATGAAGAGCCCATAAAATGACCAAGTAGTGATGTCATTACAATCCTTCAGAAACTTGTTGTTCAGCATAGGACTTGACCATTATTCCATGTTTCAAAAACATCAATAGTTGTGGTGAGTGTAAACATAATGCAACTAAGTTCTTTAAAGCAGTTCAGTTGGTATAGTGAGGGACTCCAGGTGTGTGGGTTCAATTCCCATGAGGGACCAATAAGAAAATAAAGGACACACTCATTACTTTAAGTCTCTCTGGTTAAGAGCATCTGCTTAACAGAAATGAAAGCGTCAACCACATTAGACTCATATGTACCTACACAATAATGACGCATTGGCTGCATCCTTGGGAGGGGATGTTTTAATGCATATTCGATTATCTGATGGCCTAT